>JACAGA010000019.1:3542029-3705757 GCA_029231665.1 Morus indica
AAACCGAAAAAAAAAAAGGGAGAGAGAAATACACTAGAAGATTCTTTGAATGCGGTTAACAACGCCAAGAAACAGTTACACTTAAAGTCCAGAAGATCTACAGGTGTAAGGGATCATATATATATATATATTTTTTTTCCCTTTCACCTTTTGTCTAGAGTAGAAGACGAAAGGATTTACTTCTAGATTCTTCCATGACATGTCAAAGCGAAAAGGGTTGTGGATCTTTGCTTGCCACATGTATTCCATTTAAGACCAGAAATTCCAGCTTGGCGTGAACCGATAATAAAATTTGCAGCTTTGAAACCCCAGTAATAAACTCAGCCAGATCTGACGAGGACCCTGTTACAAACAAACGGTATAATAAATTAGCTACAATAGTTAAATCTGTTATTTTACTGCACATAAACTTTTGTATAGCTAATGTTTGTCAATTCTATTCGGAATCTGGAAGAACACATGATTCCATATATGATAGCTGCAACGTAGTAAATTATTACAAACATCTATTTATCTCACATTAAAATCTGCATTTCTAGAAACAAATTGGTCTACCAAGTTAGCATAACTTCACTAACCAAAAATAATCAATTGCATTCTTAAAGACCTCAAAATTTAAGCTGTTAGGAAGCTTTTTGAAATACCCATATAATATCAGTAAGGCATGCACGATATGTCAGCATAATACACGTCTGAAGCAGGACAAAACTCCGGGAGTGTAGATGATAGGTACCTGCCCTGCCTTAATCAAGATAATGAAAATTAACACTAGGAATCTGAATGAAAATACCCAAAAAGATGGGTTTTGGTTCCTTTTATTGATGAACACTCCTCTATTCCAAAGTTACAGAGAAGTATGACAGAAAACAAACACCAAAGGAAAAGAAAGATAGAATCGAGAGAATTCGAGGTCTCTCCCCCTCCCAGACCAACACTAACTTTTCACAAGATTCGATGCCTTCCCCCGCGCACCTCCCCTCCCCTATATTTCCTCTCTAACAAACTCCTCTAACGGAATTGTCAACTCAGCAGCGTCACTAGCCCTGACCACGTCACTTGTCTTTCCCTTTAAACCCCTTCTAGTATAAGTAAATCTCAAGGGAGGCCTGGGCAGGGTTCTATAATAAACATAATTATATTAATACAATATAATATAATTAATAAGATCATATTATATAATAACATAATATTATAATTATTAATATAATTATGATATTATTTATTACAATATCACAACTATATTATATTATAAGATATAATTACGTTATAATATAATATTAAATAAATATATTATAATTTTTAACTAAATTATAAATTATATTATATTAAATCATATTATTATAACTATATTATGTTATAATATTTTTATTATATATTATATTACATAATAGTAATATATTGTAATTATATTATAATATTAATGGGTAATTATGAAAAAAAAATGAAGAAAAGAGCTTGAAATAATTATTCCTCCCATGCAATGAAGGAATGGTGATTCACCCAAAATGGGTGAATGACCATTCCTTTTGAATGATTATTCATTTCTTATAAATCCAACCAAACATCAAACTAGAATTCCATTCTATTCTATTTCATTCCTTTCCACCCAACCAAACACACCCTAAGGATGCGTTTGGTTGGGTGGAAAGGAAAGGAATAAAATGGAATAGATTAAAGTCTGATGTTTCGTTGGATTTATAAGAAACAAATGGTCATTCAAAAGGAATGTCCATTTACCCATTTTGGGTGAATCATCATTCCTTCCTCATATGGGAGGAATGGCCATTCTAAATTCTTATTTATTTTTTTTCATAATTACCCTTTAATATTATAATATAATTAAAACATATTATATAGTAGTTATATCTTATAATATAATAAAATATAATATATATAATAAAAATATTTTAATATAATATAGTTATAATAATATAATAATTAATTTCTAATATAGTTATCAATTATAATATATTTATTTAATATTCTATAATAATATATAATATATGTAACGTAATTATATCTTATAATATAATATATAATAATATTACAATAATATATATATAATATGATATAATATACTATAGTTGTAATATTTTAACAAATAATACCATAATTATACTAATAATTCTAATATTATTATTTTATTATATAATATAATTATTTTTATTATATTAATAATATAATAATAATTAATATAAATATAATATAATCTTATAATTCTAATATTATTATCCATTATAGTGCATTACACACTACTACATGATGTATTAATTATAATATATTTATTGTATATAATATAATAATTATATATTATATTGTAATTATATATATATATTATATTATATAATTATTAAACTATATTATATTTAATTTTTAATTATATTATAATTGAATTATTATTGTTTATTATATAATCTTATAAAATATTATAATATATTTTATAATATTATAATTATATAATATTTATTATATTATATCACATTTTATATATTATAATATTAGAATTATATTAACAATTTTATAATATTTTATATTATATATCATAATATATAATATTATTAATAATAATTTTATAATATTATATTACATTTTATATATTATATTGATAGATAAAATATTAGTGTTATATTTAGCATAAGGGTAAGTTTGTCAGCATGAAAATATTCATGTTCCATTCTAGAGAATTCTTAAAATTACAACCAAACAAATAAATCAACTTTCTTCTCTATTCCATTCCCATTACCATTCTCATTCTTATTCCTATTACCATTCTCATTCCCATTACCATTCCTCCTCTGTAACCAAGCGCACCCTTAGTTATTCTATTCTATTTCTTTCCTTTCCACCCAACTAAACGCACCCTTAGTTATCTAATAAGTCCAGATCTATTGTCCCCATTTTCCTATCCCGGTAGTTATTTCCCCAATTAATCACTAACAAGTCGTTAAAATTTTACACGTTACACACTATTATTCTACTCACTATTGACAGAGTTAGACTGATGCTTTCCGTTTCTTTGCCTCTTTACTTCTTCATGTCAACCCTTTCATTTAACACTACTTTCACTAAAACCAAGTACCAACATTGTTCCTCTCACATGATTCCAATCTGCCTTTGCAAGAAGCAAGCAAAGAAAAAAGAAATTTTTCAAGGTTTGAAAATTGGGGTTCCAACTGCTGCTACCAGCAAACAAATCAGAGTTACAACCGCCTCCGTCACTGGGTTTCTCTTAGCAGCAGCGATTGCAAAGCTTCAACAGCAGCTTTCCATCGCCTTCTTCGATCGTCAATGAGATTCTTTCACAATGCATGTTTTGTGTTTCCAAATTGGTTAATTTGTTTGTCAAGATCAGTGTCATTTGTGTAGGTGGAGATCCATTGATGTGGATATATTTTTGCTTGTAGTCAGTTTGTGATATAATTCGGATTTTTTAGTAATACTGGTGTAAATGTCTTGCGGCATCATTGTGATAATGATACGCATTATTGTAATACTGATACTAGCAATGACATGATTATCTTCCATAGATTCAAGAACAAAAAAATGTATTTTCTTAATACATATCAATACCTATGTTGAAGAAAGCCCTGCTGAATAACTTGAAAAATAAAATAAAATAAAAAACTTGGCTGATGAGAGCTTAAAGATTGCCTCTAATTAGGTAAGGCAAAAGGAAACCATGTGAAATGACAAGTGTTGGTTTCCGTGAAAGTGGTGGGAAATGAAAGTGTATACGAGTAAGAGTGTAACATGTAATATTTGAATGACTTGTCAGTGCTTTATTGGGGACAACAACTGAGACAGCAACATGAGGACTACAGATTTGGACTCATATCTAATCCCTTCATTTGGAGAGCAAAAGTATTAAAGTTAAACCACTATTGACGATCCCGTAATCCAAGAACAAAAAAATATGTAACATCAAATCTAAATTACATATCATATTATTCAAAAAACTAATAATAATAAAATGAAAAACAGGAGCGTACCTTCTTACTCTTCTCGCTGAAAAGAACCATTTTCAGCACTTGCTTCTAAGTTCCATCCTCTAAATGCATAAATACTTATTAGCTCTCAATAATTAAATGCTTACAAGAGAAAGTAAGAAAATAAGAAAACAGAAATTACCTCTCTGATGCTTCTCTTTTCAACTCTGATATATGGTTTTCAAGTTGAGCACATGCACCTTGAATTTCGATATTCTTCTGGCAAAGGTCCTTCCATTGTGTAGACAGCGCATTAAGCTCATATGCAGTGTTTTGCTGAAAATCAAAAGAAAACATATATTTATCTTATCAATAAGTATGCAACATAGAGTTGAAGTACTCACAAACTTTAACGAATGAGAAGAAAATCAGTTCACCTGATGATATTTTCTTTCACGATTCACTATCTCAATCTTTTCAAATTGCTCCTGAGCTAACTTTTGCATTCTGCCAAAGTAATATGAAAAATTAAATAAAAAACACGAATAATGAACCATCTGATTTCACACCACTAGAATGACAACGTACAGTTGGTAGACATCTAGTGCGCATGAAAAGAAAAGATTTTTAATTTTTTTGATACAAAAGAAAAGTAACATTCCATGGCAATTGTTCACATAGCTTAGAAATTTAGCAACTTGTCTTACATGAAAGCCGCATATATCTTTTAAATTCAACTTTTTGATATACTTCTTTATATTGTGGAGCTTTCAGTCATTAGACTTCTCTATAAAGTATTACTAAGCCAAGTTAGTGATAGAATAGCCTGATGGTTAGAAGATCTGCTTAGAGAAGAAGCAGAACTGCACAACCTGCACCATTGAATCCCAACCAAAACTTAGAATCATAAGTACGTTCCCAATGGAGACTAACAACCCTTTTAATTTTTTAAAGGATAAAGCAACAAAGCAGCGCAGCAAACCCAAAATGGTAGGTCTTGATAAAAGCGGAATCGTTAGTCCTTTACTCGTGAATGTAAACAAAAACTGGAACATCATTTTCCTTGTTTGGATCCTATTTTAATCGGAGCCTGATCCTCCTACATGTCTTGCTTTTACTACTACATTGGGAATTACTCCATGTGTTGCTTGGATATCAAAAACAGATAGTAGATTTGACTATGTCTTTGTTGACTCTTTTGCAAGACCCGACAGATAACTTAACAAGCCAGAATTAACCATGTTAGCCAATCAATTACGATTAAACATTTCATATCAGACAATTTCAAAGTAGAAACCTTGACAAAAGCACTTCCAAACGTCCATTGTGGTGCTTCCAGGCCTCGGGACCATACTTAACCGTCAGGTCTAAGTTCTCCAACCTACAAACACCAGCAGCCACAATTAACAGAAATTTTCACGAACACATCATGTGCGTATTACGACTGTCATAGCATTAACCTGATAACTTGGTGCTGCAAAGAGCACTGAGCTCTCTGAAGAGCCTGCTTCCAAGCGCTTTCGTCGTTCCTTTTGCTCGCCGGCGGCGCCTCCAACTTATCGCGATTGAAATCCAGAATCACCGGAGGCTTCGCCGCGTGCACGCGCTCGTACTCTCTGGCTAGCATTGGGTGGTCCTGAGAGCGTTCAGATTCAACTTCATTTTCTCAGCAACCAAACAGTCCACCATCCAAAAACGAAAACCCTAGAAAGCAAAAGAAGTATTTCTCGCGCACTGACCTGGAAGTCGGACTTGGGCGGAGGAGGCAAGTCCTTGAGGAAATCAGAGGGCTTCTTCGAGCTTCGTCGCATCTCCTCCTCGACCAACCGATCGACCTCTCTCTTGACCGCCGGGTTGGCGTAGTCGTCATCGATGTAAGGCAAGGCGTCGACGATTTCGGCGTTGGCCGGTACGCGCCATGTAGGACCGGCAGGTTTCTCCGGCGGAGCTTCGAGCATGAGGATTTCGCCGCTGTTGTTGTTCGCCGCCATTGTTGGAGTCTCAGGTGCCAAAGTTTTGCTTCGAATGCTCTTCTCTGCTCAAACTCGCTCGCGCGGACGCCACAAAGGGGTGAACAGGGAGTGAGAGATCGAGCTTCCTGTTAACTTTTCATTTTAGTTTTTTGCACTTGGGTCCCCAAACTTCTTAACCTTTATAACAATTAGTCCCCAAACATCTATTTGATTAACACTCGAGCGTCTGATCCAAAATCCTGTTTTCTTAACTCCTGAATCCTCTTCTTGTTTTTTATTTTTTATTTTTTTTTTATTTTAAGGTAAATATGGCAAGACCCTTTGGTGGTCTTGGGTCGGCTTTTTGAGATTACAGAGAAAATATATTTTGAAAGCGAATGAATCCTTTAGTAAATATTGTCAATGATTATTAAATTGTGTAAGATGATATTTTAATGATTACATTTATAATATTACTATTACTAATTCTAATAAACATAAAAAATATTCAAATAAACACTTAAAAGGGAATGAATGACCCTTAAATATATTATTTTATTTTTTTTCAATCATATTACGTTCCAGATTACATTTCTTTCCGGTTTGATAAACGTGCCCATATAAGAGTTATAACTCGTGCATGCACATGCGCATTGACTTTTGTTGAATTTTTAAAATTGTGCAGCACAATTTTCTTAGAAATTTGTTTCTTACTCAATTTATAATTCTCTTTAGAAATTTGTTTATGAAAAAAATATTCAAGTAAAACACATTAAACAAAAGAGAGAAAATATTAATAGTGGACATTAGATAGTAAATTTTTAAGAGTTATTATTAAAAAAAAAAAAAAAAAGGCATTTACATGGGCCGTAAGAAAAAGATTTTTAAGTAAGGGGACAGTTGAGAAAAAATTATTTTAGTGGAGCAATTAGAAAAAAAGAAATACTTATAAGGTCACTTTTAAGAATGTATATTATTTTTAGGACAACCAAAAAAATATCTAAGTAGAGTCACGTTTAGAAAAAGTTATTCAATAGGGGAAGTCCTAAAAAAATACTGTCTTATTTAAAGACATAGGATTCCAAAAATATACAAAAAGCAGATGGCTTGAAATGCACCTTTTAATCAAACCTCCCATTTATGTTGAATATTATATATATATATATATATATTAATGGTAAAATACTTTAGTCCATCATCATCTAAATATAAATAACTACATGTAACGATATTAAATTACTCTACTTTGGTCCTGTTTGGTTGAGAGATTCAGAGATTCAGATCATGTGGTTAAGGTTGAATCAGTGTTTTGAAGTTCAAAATGGGTTCCTGATTGAGATCATTTTGGACTCCTGATTGAGATCATTTTGGAATCAGACCCCCCCTGATTTTACCATTTGAAACCCAAGTGCACAGTAAAAACACTGTGCGGACTAATGCACCCCACCCAGCTTTTTGAAATCACATTTCTTCCCGTGCCTAGGCAGAGAATCTGCAGGCCTTTCCTCTCGCGTGCTCAGCCTTTTTCTGGGAACTCTCTTCCTCTTCTCCCGCTCTCTTCTTGTCATTTGATTAGATTTACAAGTGCCAAATCGGTCGGCGTTGATGAGAAGTGATCGGAGTAAAGGGGTTTTTGTCAAAAATAAAAAAAAAATCCACATTCGGTACAAATTTCACCGATTGTACAGAAGTCAATTCATTTCTCATCTTCACCGGAGATCCTACAGAAGGTCTTTGCGGAGTCGAAAAGAACCATCCTCTGCTCTTGGAGTGCTAGTTGCATTGTCCTTTCTCTCGTCGTCGGACTCAAACTCTGTAATGGTATGCCCTCCTGACTTTTGCGTTGTCATTACGTAGTGCCTTTTCTCTTTGTCCCGCTACTGTGTTAAACTTCCAACTACAACTAAAGAAAGGAATTTTCTAGACACATTGACACGGAGATTACCTTGGAAGGCAATCAGTAATACCAGAGGTGGTTTTTGGCGTTTCCATCTTATTTGAAATGGCAGAGTGGTTTTTTTTTTTTTTTTTATATAGATTTTTAGGTTTTTTGTTACTCACATTTGGAAACTCCTGCAATCTGAATACTTTCTCTTTTCTTGATATACTGACAAATTAAGGGATGCTTGTAAAATGGTGGGAAGTTATTTTTATGGTTTTTCTAGATCACTTTTTTTTTAATTTTTAATTATTTTGTTTTCTATCCCAGCAAAAACAGTTTATTTTTATGTCTATTTCTTCAGGTTCTGTATTTGACCGACAACATCCAGCTTATATTGGAGGCTGTACGAATGTCAAATGTCGTTGAAGTTCAGGTATTTTGGCATGCAATATATTGGGGATTTTTTTTTTTTAAGATGAACGACTAACCTTTTTAAGATGAAAGACTAATCCTTTAAAATCTAAATATTACCTCTCAACTTTTTTCTCATCTTTTCTCGAACTCTAAAAATTTTGGTGGACAAGTCGAACATCTCTCCTCAAACACTAAACTTCGGTAGACAGCTAGAACATATTTGAGAAAAGGCATGTTCTTTTATCTAAAAAATTAAAAAAAAAAAAAAAAAAAACAACTCGAATTCTAATTTTATTTAAGTTTATGTTCTTTTAAGTTTAAATTTTATTCAACTTTACTCAACTTTATTCAAATTATAACTCAAAAACTACATTTAAATTACACTCTAAAAGAACGTGTCCTGAATTTTAGTGGGAAAGAGAATATTAAATATAATAGGAGGTACACGAGAAAATAGTAGTAAAAAGGATTGCATGAGGGGGAAATAAATTTATTAGGGACTCCTTAAAAAATTAGAGAAAATTTGGTTGATGAATACTTTTTTTTTTAACGATAGTCAATCACCAACGCATCATAATTTATTATTGATAAACCGGTATAAAATTAATTTTATAATAATTTATTACTAATAAACTCAAATTATTAATTAAAATTGATTTATCATTAATTAATATTGAGTAATCGTTGACAAACTATTAAGTTAATCAATGATACACCACCAGCGAATTAATGATAAACTGATGTATCATTAATTTATAATGGTTTATAAATGATGAACAAATACTTGCTAGAATTTGTTAAGCTCCTGTTCACTTCACAAATTTGAGTTTTCAATTTAAGTTAAGATATGATATTTTTTAAACTTTTAACTGTAACAAAAAAAAATTAAATGCGACATTTTCTGAGAACTTTAACTGTAAAAATTTAAAATTTAAATTGATAAAATAATCAAAGCCTATACTTCTGCTATTTACTTAAAAAACAGCTTAAAAATGGATAATTTTACACATAACCCATCACTATATAAGAACAACTGAGACTGCACTTTTTCTCCGAGTAAAGTGATTCATGATGCCGAGGCAAAGTTGGACTTAAAATAGTGCCTCTAGCACCACCTCAATACCAAATAAAAATCCCGACAGACAAACATTTCAGCGGAGATGACTTTTATTCCTCCATAGAGTCAGGAATCATGTGCGTACTTTTGAGTTTGTTTTTGCTTAACGGATTGTGCATCGCCATAATAGTAATAATACACAAAAACAAAAACACAGAGACATATCAACCAAACACACTGTAATGAATCATGTCCATCATCTTATTATTCATATTTGATAAGCCAGGCTAAAATCATAACCCAGGGTGAAATCATAATCAAACATAGAAACTACAGTGAAAAATAAAAATAAGAAAAGCTTGTGAAGAGCAAGTACTACAAAGGGGTAAATTTAAATTACGCTACAGTGATCCTAAACTTTCTATTGTCTCTTTCCATTTGTTGAATAATTTTGGAAAACGCCAAATCTAAAGCAAATCACATTCTTTACATATTTGCTTTGGTGCCTTCATTTCCTTGTAAGCCTACAAGAACGTTTTGTAACTTTGAAATAGAAAAACATACACTCACTTTGCTAATCCATGGCATTGGCGTCTGTGTAGATGAGAGTGATGAGCATTTCCACTTCTTTTTCGTTCCGAATTGTTTGGATGAATTGGTTTTTGCTTGGCTCTACAAGAAGAATGGGACCCACATGAGTAACACGTGCCAACAACCTGGCAAGTGGCATCCCGTTTGCCAGAGTGTCTCCTCCACATTGGATTCCTATTTCTTTGATCAATGTGTTTACCACCGCTTTCAATGCTATCTCAGCAACATTTACAAATTTGGTACTGCAAGATGAATAAACACATTTAGTTTTGATTATATTTGCTTTAGAAGACTTTGATATTAATGAAAATTTAAAGTTCCACTGCTATAGTGCACGTCTTTGAACGTTATATTTGATTCAAATCACATCAAAACAAAAAAGTATGCAAAACTAACATAACCTTATAGAGATCTCACCGATCAAAGCAGAGCCCTACCAACAGGATAGTTTTTCACACTCTACCATAAGAATCTCTTATCTTTTTACCAAACTATGCTTAAGAAAACTGAATACATGCATTGTAGGTTTAGTAACTCAAGTAATCAGAGTGATGAAATTTCTTTAGATGGTGTGGAGATTGGGGCTTCTAGAAAGTTTATGTACCTTGGGTCTATAGTGCAGTACGAAGGAGATATAGAAGAGGATATTTAACATAGGATTAAGGCAGGGTGGGTTAAGTGGAAGAATGTTACGGGAGTTTTATGTGATGGTAAAATGCCTATTAAGTTGAAAGGAAAGTTTTATAGGAGTGTAATCTGCCCAGCTATGTTATATGGTAGTGAATGTTGGGGCATTAAGAGACAACATATATCTAAGATGAGTGTGAAAGAAATGTGTATGTTAAGATGGATGAGTGACCATACGAGAATGGATCGCATAAGGAATAAAGTTATTCGTAGTAAAGAAGGTGTAACACTAATAGAAGATAAGGTGCGCGAAGGCCGGTTGAGGTGGTACGGACATGTCCAACGTAGACAGCTAGAAGCACCAGCTCGTGCTTGGGAGGACATTCTTATACCTAATACTAAGAGAGGGAGGGGTAAACCAAGAATTACGTGGACCGAAATCGTTAAGAAAGGCATTCTAGATCTAGGCATTCAGGAAAATTTAATTTCGAACAGAGTTGTGCGGAAAAGTGAAATTCATATAGCCAACCCCAATTAAGTTGGAATTAAGGCTTGTTGTTGTTGTTGTTGTATGCTCAAGAAATACAAACCATTTATTCTTAGCCCCTAAGACACCACTGAGGCAGAGAAGATGACACAAGCATCGACGAGACAAGAAAGTCTAGAAGGGGACGACCTCGTGAAATTGCGTGGTTGAGGCTGTTGCAACTGCGAGGTAAGATTGCGCGACTCCGGCATCACAAGGCCAATATGTAGCAGCCTTGAAAGCTCATATAGCCAAGGATGCCACGACACAAGATCCAACAATGGATTCGCATGCAGATCAGAGGACTCTTCCAGCCCCACCACCGATGTAATGAGAGATATACAGGGGGAGAGAATAAAGAATGTGAGAGAAGGAGAGGAAGGGTTAGAGAGGAAGTCGAAAGAAGAGTGAAACATTGGAGTACTCTTTAGACACGAAGTAAACAAGTGAATAAACCACAGGTTTACTAATTAAAAATAAAGTTGAGATTTATTTGTAAACAAAGTTGGAGATGGAAAAAATTAAAGTTAACTATACGTTTACTTATTAGATAAAAAGTAAACAATTGGTTTACTAATTGAGCAATGCACCAAAATAGTTGCACTGGCGAACAGTCACTAGCAAAGTTAGAAAGAGAATTGGTGACGGATGAGAGAGCAAAAAAATTAACCAGTTTTTACTAATTAAGCATAAAAGTAATTAGTAAACAAATGGTTTACTTATTGGGAATACATAATAAGGCTAGTGTAGACTTTATAAGAATGATTAAAAAGAACAAGATGCATATGTCACAATAGCAAGTTACCTTCAAAACTTCATTTTCCCTTTTCCTTTTTCTTTAAATGAAGAATGAGAAAAACAAATAAAATAGGCTCAATGTCATCATGACCCTTTTTCCTCTACTATCAAAAAACATGCTTTCTAAAACACCTTGTGACTTATTTAAGAGATCATATGACCCCATTCACGGAATATTACTCGTTGATTTTTCAGCATTAATTTGAAGAAGTAATTGCGGGAACTAGAAGGGTGGAATACGGCACATAACCATGTAATAGTGCATAATAGCAAATATTCAAGTTAAAAAGGATTCCAGGGAAAAAAATTGTTGCACTAATAATTCCGTGATAAGAAGTTGTGCTACTAAACATTTCCCTAATACGTTCGCAAGTCAGAACTTGCAACTTGATAAACATACCTTGATATCACTGCCCTTGTCTCCGCCATAAGCTGATCAAATTTGGTGACATCTGAAAGACCTCTGTCATCACTACTGGAGGCTGTGGCTAGTTCATGTAAACGAGCATCCTCGGGCATCAAGTAGCCCACCCAAAGATGGGGACTTCTTAAGCTCATAAAGGTGTTAAGTATTTGGATGATAGTTTCATGAAGAACTGTAGTGTTTATGAAATCCCTCAACTGCTTTCTGTACATGAAATCAAGCAAAGACCATGAATAAATTGATTATCATACAAGGTGCCCTTAACATTCTAGTTAGCTCAAAAGCTACCAAGGTAAACAAAGTCAAATATTCCATTCTTTTAATCACACAGTTGCCGAGAGCAAGTACTATTTTGGATAATTCTTTTAGTTATTTTTCAGAATTGGTTTACATCTACTCTGATGTGCTTTAGCCATAAAGTTCCTTGCCTTTGATGTAAAATAGCTCTGAAGGAGGTATTGTTGGATCCAGAAACATTGATAGTTAAGTAAAGTTGACCTATTGACTCTACTTCTATCATTGTACTTGAAGCATTTTACTTCTACAGAAGGGAGAAAGTTTTGAAATTAGACAAAACTAAGACAATCATTCACATGCCCGCCACACATCTATAACTGCAATATCGTGGGAACAACCTTACCCTTTGAGAACTTCTGTTACCGCTGCCTGCATATTTGAAATCAAGACAGGCAGGGCATACGTAGAAAGAAAATCAGCACTTGCCAGAAATCTCTGCTGGTCATCCCTGTCAATGAGATCACCATCATCCTGTAAACATAGGAACAAGGAGTTTATTCAGAGAAATAACACATCAGGATCAAGCGACTATTTAAAAGATAATACGAAGCATCATAACTAATCAGACTCGTAGTGAAGATAAGCAATAATGTACAGAAACTAGATCAGTGGAGACTAAAGAGATTTGAAGGTCATATAGAGTTTTTTTTTCTTTTTTTTTTTCCCCTTAACCATAAAGGAATGAAAAAGTAAAACAGAATACATAACATATAAGAAAAAAAAAAAAGGCCTTATGTTTTGTGGGTGGGCAGGGTCACCAGCCAAGGAAGGAGGAAATGGGAACCAAATGTGCGGGGCGGCGCCCAAATATACTTTTTGACTATAAGCATTAACTTCGTAGTAGAGTTAAAGGAATGATCAACGAACTCCAATGTCACATCATTTTCACACACTAATTTAAATCCTCTAGAATACATTTTGCTTGCATTGTTTCACATGCTAAGTTTTACCAAGACTAAGAGCTTTAAAGATGGTGTACAGCACATACTATAATGTGTTTCCCATGCTATGTCTCATTAACAAAGGGGCTAAGAACATCTCCAATACAAATGCTAATGCCAATTGTACATTTAACATCAAAAAGTGTGATATGGTATGTTATTTTCATTTTTGCTCCAATGCAAAATGCTATTTGAAATGCTAAATTTACTTTTTCCCATAATTATTAAGCTTTAAAAGCTGTTAAAGTAAACTTTTATGTTTAAAATAATTAAAAAATGTAAAAGTTGTAATGATTACATGAAAAAGTAAACATTTCAACCAATAGCAACCAAATGTCAAATTTCTCATATGCTATACTTGGTGGGAAACTTGCCACAAGATATAGCATATGAAAAATTTGGCACAACAAATAGCATTGCATTTGAGAATGTGCTTTACACTCAAATGTTAAATTTGCAATTAGCACAACAATTATAACTGTCGAATATTTAGTTCCTCAAAGTTAGGAGTTAGTTTTCTACTTTTGTAAATATTAGGAAATCAGGAAACCTATAGGAGCGGGATTCCCTAATTAGTTTTATTCTGATTTAGTGTTGCTAATTTTTAGGAGGTAGTTGCTATATTTAGTTGAGTAGAGGCTGTATATATACCGTGTACTTTTTCCAACCATAATAAGAAAAGAAGAGATTATTTCCTTCAAAGTCTTCATGGTATCAGAGCAGGGAAACTCTGAAAAACCCTAGCCGTCATCTTTTTCCCTTTTCGGCAATCTCAAGTTTATGAAAAAAAACCTAGCCGTCACTCTTTCTTTTCCCGGGAATCTCAGGTTTCTTCCCTCATGGCAGAAACTGGAATGGCGAATGAAACAGCCAATTCCATCTCTGAAACCTCTTCTCTTTCCAACCCAAATCCGATCCAGTCTAGTTCTGGAAAAACTGGATCATCTGAAAACCTATCTCTCCTTATCACAAATCATAAACTCAATGGACAAAACTACCTTCAGTGGTCTCAATCAGTTCGGATGTTCATCTGTGGCAGAGGAAAAGAAGATTACTTGACTGGAGAAGTCCCAAAACCTGGAAAAACAGATCCGACATACAAGAAGTGGAAGGCCGAGAATCATCAGATCATGGCATGGCTCATCAATTCAATGAATGTGGATATGGGTGAGAACTTTCTTCTATATGAAACGGCTCAAGAAATATGGGAGGCAGTGAGAGAAACTTACTCCAATTCTGAAAATATGTTAGAACTATTCGCGGTGGAGACAGCTCTTCATGATCTTCGTCAAGGAGAATTACCAGTAACTCAGTACTTTAATGTACTAACCCGTCATTGGCAGCAGTTAGATATGTTTGAGTTTTATGAGTGGAAATGTCCGGAGGACAGCATATTGTATCGTAAGATAGTTGAGCAGAAAAGGATATTTAAATTTCTGTTGGGGCTGAATAAGAGTTTAGATGATGTTAGAGGCAGAATAATGGGAACAAGACCTCTCCCAAGCCTTCGAGAGACGTTTTCAGAAGTTCGCCGAAAAGAAAGCAGGAAGAAGGTAATGATGGGTAACCAGCTACCACCGCCAAACCTAGAGGGATCTGCTTTTGCTGCTCATAACTCACGGCCTCCAGCAGCCATAGACAATCGCCAGCCAAGGAAAGGGCGTCCTTGGTGTGACTACTGCTCGAAAACTGGTCATACAAGGGAGACATGTTGAAAGTTACATGGCAAACCAGCGGATTGGAAGCCAAACATATTAGCCCAAGATAGCCAGGCAAACTTAGCCAGTATTACTAAAGAACAGAGGTGCACAACCGAGTCCAGCCCCTTCACCAAGGAACAGCTAGATATGCTACAAACGCTGCTGAATAACACCCTAACTCAACACACTACTGCTGCACCAGCAATTAGCTTACATGCTAAGACAGGTAAATTACACTCAACACAGTGGATTATTGACTCAGGAGCATCGGATCAAATGACAGGAGATGAGACGATGTTCTGTGACTATTAACCGTGTCACTCTAATCTCACCGTGAAGATTGCTGATGGCACTTTATCTAAAGTGGTCGGGACTGGATCAATTCAAATAATACCTGGAATCATTCTAAAATCTGTGCTTTACGTTCCTAATCTTGATTGTAATCTGATTTCCATCAGTAAGTTGACTCGTGATAGTCACTGCTTAACCATCTTTTCCTCTAATGTATGTGTTTTTCAGGAGTTGGGTTCGAAGAGGGAGATTGGCAGTGCTGAGATGTGTTCTGGACTATACTTTTTCAAGCCTTGCGAACCCGGACAGGCCTTAGTTGCTGCTTCTACAAGTCTATTTACTAGTCAATCTATTATGAGTCAATTTAATTCTAGTTCTAGTGTCAATAAAGATAGTGAGATCATGATGTGGCACTATCAGTTAGGACATCCTAATTTCTTGTACCTTGGGAAGTTATTTCCTCATTTGTTCATTAATAAAAATCCAAAATCTGTCAATTGTGAGATATGCCAATTTGCAAAACATACCCGATCTATTTATCCAGGGATTCCCTACCAACCATCAAAACCTTTTGCCCTTATTCACAGTGATATTTGGGGACCTTCAAGAGTTAAAAACATTAATGAAGCACGGTGGTTTGTGATTTTTGTTGACGATCATACGAGACTTACATGGGTATTCCTTATGAAAGAAAAATCTGAAGTTGAAAGAATTTTTCAAGCATTCAATTCAATGGTTCAAACTCAATTTGGTACCAAAATCCAAATCCTAAAGTCGGAGAATGCTAGGGAATATTTCTATTCAATCCTGGGAGAATACTTGTCTAAACAAGGGATAGTCCAAGTAAGTTCATGTGTCAATACCCCACAACAAAATGGGGTAGCGGAGAGGAAAAATAGGCAGTTATTAGAAGTGGCCCGCTCGATTATGTTTTCCACCACCGTACCAAAATACCTATGGGGGGAAGCCACTCTTACTTCGGCATATCTCATCAACAGATTACCATCTAGAGTCCTTCAGTTTCAAACACCTCGACAAGTCCTTATTAATTTATTCCCTCATGCCCGGTTTTTGTCTTCCAATCTGCCCCTAAGGGTGTTTGGATGCTCGGCATTTGTCCATGTCTATCCTCAAAATAGAAGCAAGCTTGATCCACGATCTACAAAGTGTCTTCATTGGTTACTCCACAAATAAAAAAGGGTACAAATGTTACTGTCCTACTACTCGGAGGGTGTTTGACACCATAGATGTCACATTTCTTGAAAATAACCCTTATTTTTCCAAGACTGAAATTCAGGGGGAGACTACAACAGAATTTCAGCCTTGGAGTTGGGATTCCCTACTTGTCCCGAGTCTTCAGCCACCACCAAACTCTGAATCTATTCCGAGTCAGTCCATCCTTCACCCTCATTCTTTGAGTCCAGCCAGTGAGTCGGTTCCTCCTGCTGCTGACCGGCCATCTTCACCCGTCCCTCAACCTTAAGCAGCAACTAAGGAATTACTGGTTTTTTCAAGAAAGCAGAGGCAAGCTCAGGGAAAGGTTGAACCCATAGCACATCTCACACCTATCCAAGATTCTAAAGCGGATCCAATAACTGCGGAAACTCATACAGGATGAAAGAAGGATCAAGAGCAAGAGGAGATTCAAACAAAAGGAGACCTAGAGCTGCCTATTGCCCTAAGAAAAGGTACTCGGACATGCACTCAATATCCGATTAAATATTATCTCTCCTATGCAAAACTTTCAGAGACTTACCAAGCATTCCTCTCAAGAGTGGACGAAGTCCAAACTCCATCTAATATTCAAGAGGCCCTCAATCATCAAGGTTGGAAACAGGCAGTTCAAGAGGAGATTAGTGCATTGGAAAGAAATGGTACATGGATTATTACGGAACTCCCACCAGGAAAGAAAGCAGTAAGCTGCAAATGGGTATTCACGGTGAAGTACAAGGCAGATGGAAGTATTGAGAGGCTTAAGGCGCGGTTGGTTGCAAGGGGTTTCACACAATCCTGTGGAATTGACTATCAAGAGACGTTCGCTCCAGTTGCGAAACTTAATACTATCCGGATACTCCTATCCTTGGCTGCAAATTTAGATTGGTCACTCCACCAACTGGACATCAAGAATGCATTCTTAAACGGGAATCTTGAAGAAGAAGTCTACATGGAGATTCCATCTGGAATTCAAACTAGTTATGGCAGTAGAAAGGTGTGTAAACTGTTAAAGTCTCTTTATGGGATGAAGCAATCTCCTAGAGCATGGTTTGGTCGGTTCCCAAAGTCAGTAAAAGGACATGGCTTTATTCAGTGTCAAGCTGATCACACGTTGTTTGTGAAGCGTTCCTCAGATAACAAGTTGGCCATTCTTATTGTCTACATGGACGATATCATTCTAACTGGGAATGATGTGGAAGTAATAGCACGGATCAAACAGGCATTGGCTGAAGAATTTGAAGTCAAAGATCTTGGTCCTCTTCGGTATTTCCTATGAATGGAAGTGGCTCGATCAAAAGAAGGTATATGTGTTTCACAACGTAAATACACCTTAGACTTACTAAAGGAAACTGGTATGCTTGGCTGTAGGCCAGCTAGCACTCCAATGGACTCCAAGAAAAAGCTCGGACGTGAAGAAGAAGGAGTTCCTGTAGATAAAGGGAGATACCAACATCTGGTAGGGAAACTCATTTACCTTTTCCATACTCGGCCAGACATTGGGTTTGCAGTAAGCACAGTCAGTCAGTTCATGAATAATCCGATGGAAGAACACATGGAAGCAATACACCAAATCCTCAAGTACCTAAAGAAGACTCTTGGAAAGGGGTTATTGTTTAGGAAAACTGACTATCGAGATGTAATCCTATACTCAGATGCAGACTGGGCAGGAAGTCAGATAGATAGCAGATCAACTACAGGCTATTGCTCCTTTGTATGGGGAAACCTCGTGACATGGCAAAGTAAAAAACAGTCTGTTGTCTCCAGGAGTAGTGTCGAATCAGAACTAAGGGCACTTGCAATCACGATTTGTGAAGGAATATGGATCAGGCAAGTAATGGCAGAACTGGGTATGGAGTTTGGAAAGACTGTGAAGCTCAAGTGTGACAACCAAGCAGCCATCAGTATTGCAAAGGAACCAGTCCATCATGATCGAACTAAGCATGTTACGATTGATAGACATTTCATTGTAGAGAAGATAGAGAACCCTAAAGTGCAAGTAATATACACTCCAACTCGGGAGCAATGTGCAAATATCCTCACGAAGGCCCTTCAAGGACCTAATTTTGAGAGATTGTGTAGCAAGTTGGGCATGTACAACATGTACAACCCAACTTGAGGGGGAGTGTCGAATATTTAGTTCCTCAAAGTTAGGAGTTAGTTTTCTACTTTTGTAAATATTAGGAAATTAGGAAACCTATAGGAATGGGATTCCCTAATTAGTTTTATTATGATTTAGTGTTGCTGATTATTAGGAGGTAGTTGCCATATTTAGTTGAGTAGAGGCTGTATATATACCGTGTACTTATTTCCAATCATAATAAGAAAAGAAGAGATTATTTCTTTCAAAGTCTTCAATAACATTGCATTAGAGATGCTCTAAAGAGCTAGTAAAAAGAGAAGACACAACATGCACAAATATGCAATATCCAACAGTTTTTTTCCCTTCTTTTGGTGGTGAGGAGTGGAAATATCGGAGAACAAAGAGTGTATAGAAGTAAAAATACTTTTACAACAAGCATGACTCAAGATATTGATGAGAGCAGCTGCGACGAATGTTGCAACTGTTTCTAGAACTTAATATAGGTCCGACAGACACAAAATACATAGCCTTAAATAAATAGTTCTCCATTTGACATCTCCTTGGCAAAAGTAATTTTTGGTCCTCGATGAACACACTCACACACACACTCCAACTACCTACATCTTTTGTCAATATACATTGGGTCCCAATGGCCAGCTCATCAACTACACAGCCAACCAATTTTCTGGACTGGGAATTATCATGAATAGCATAAAACATAATTCAGCACATCTAAAACTTTGCAATAAATACTAGAACATCAAACTTGGAAATAGCATTAATTTGGATGCCCATTTGACGTTGGACTTTAAGACCCCAAACCAGAACAAACTATGCAAAAACTAGACGAGATGTTTCGAGCAGTACTTTCCAATTAAGCCAAATTCTGTTAAGAAAATTTGGCGTTAGACTACTAACGAAGAGTATCACTTCGCTCTTTTAAAGCAGTGATCACTCATTGCTGAGTCCATCAGTGAGCTTTTGTACTTATCTGACTAAACGATACCAAAAATTATTAGCCTGAACTACATTCATCCTGACGCTAACAACTTATGTCAGTTTCATCCTGACTCCCCCGTCGAAACCAACAGAAGTACAACTAATGAAAGTTTTCACAAGCTTCACAACTAGTGCTCTATAACTACAGAAAAAGGGAAAAGCTGGAAGTTATCTCGCATAGAAAGCTTTAAAGAGCTATTCCACATATCTAATGGGAACAAACCCTAGTCATTAAGCAAACAACAGTACACATAAAGCAAATAATTGTATAATGAAAAACCCTCAGTATTAAAAGAAAATACCAAAATGCAAAGCTTTTGGGATCCTTCTGCAAGAACTTTCAGCATGAATAACAGTCTAAAAGGAGCAAAAGGTAATATCTAGTCAGCAAATAGAAATCCATCATTTTTTCTCTTTAAAGAATTCATAAATATAGGATAGTTATTGTCTAACAAAATGTATATGCACATAAGAATATAATTTCAGTCGTTCTAACATTATTATAATATGATTGATACAGTTGATGCATTTTGTAATATGACAATAAATATACATTTTGTTAGACAACAACTATCCTATATTTATTCATAAATATAGGAACGTTCTTGTTTGTGGGATAAGATGAAATGGAATGAGGGATTCCAATCCTTCAAGTAAATGGTCGTCCAATAGCAATGCTTTTTTGTCCTACTAGGTAATGAAATGAGCATTCTGTAGAATGCCATGATTCCATTCGAAGAGTATTAAAGACCAAGCAAGATTCAGAAGCAATGGGAGAGTAGTGGGTTAACAATCTTTAATGATATGGGGCAAATAGTAGAACAACAAGCTCGTTTGTGATGAGAGAAAAGGCTCAGATTCAGTTACAGTTACAGTTGCTCATATCACAAGAAAACAAAACAATAAAGTACCAGCATAAGTAGCCCAAAATGCTTCAACTAATCACTAAGAACAGAAAAAATACGTATCACATGCTTATGTTTCAAAAAGTTTATTTTTAGTCCATCACTGCTAGCTTCAAGTACCCATAGTTCTTATAAGAAGAAAATTGAATTTTATAAATTTTTTATAGTAATCTCTTCAAGAAAACTAATGTTACGACTTTCTTTAATGAAAAACAAAAATAATATTACGAGCCTGTTTGGTTGGAGGATTTATTTTCTGATTCGAATCATGGTTCATGGTTCGCTACAGTATTTTCTCTCACAAAAAACACACGTAAATCGAAAATGGTTCTAATCTCATGGTTCTAATCCATTAACCAAACGGGCTCTACGTTTTTTAACCACCAATACACAATAATTGAAGAATATTAGACATGTTCCCCAAACTAATCAACAGCAATCAGTCGTGACAACAACATTCAACCTTTATTATAGTAACTGGTAAGCCAACTTTTCAAGAAAATTCAGGTTAGCCAAAACCTGTTGGAAGAAGTTAGAGATGGTTGGATGGCAAATACAAAATTTCTGACGACTAAAGAAACAACTAAAATAAAGTGATCATAGCCCTAGGACAGAAACTTAACAGACCAGCTTTAGGTAACCATCCAAAACCTTACAGTAAACCCAATTGTTCCAGGTAAGCTTAGTTACCTATTATAGAAGAGTTCAGTTATAGGGTGTTAAATGGGGTAAAGCTCTTCATGAAGTCTGGACTACATTGGGTAGAACTTAGAACTCCAGTGAACTTTCCGTTCCTTTAATAACAAGAAAAAAGCAATTAGAACCTAACCCGTCCTAACATAGATGCATATGAAAGTTAGATCTCTAGACTTCGAAGTTCAAACATGTTTATTCCAAGTTCAAGCAAATAGCGCTCCAGAACACTCTTTCCACATCCATTAACAAAAGTACATACCTAGATTGAGCCACTCAATCTACATCTTATGATTCTTATCGCCAACATTGACCCCTACCTTCCCTTTGATGAAGATATGTATGTATTCCCATATATATAGTTATTACCATAATTGGGTAAGGATACTCATAATTCACTCCTCATATTACGCTAATTTACCATGGAAACTTAAAAAGACTAATATGATTGCTCAAGCACATAGCAGATGTGACAAGTAAAATCTCCAAAATGAGACACTCTGGACTTGCTTACTATCAACGGAAACCCAGCAGTACCACCTTAAGAAAACAACTTTCGAGCAATGTCAAGTACTAATCTGCATACTGAGACACTCAGGACTTGCTTACTACCAATGGCAATCTGGCAGTACCACCTCATCAAAAAACCTTTTGAGCAATCCGAATTGGTGACTTGCAAGTAAAAGTTAAAAAATCCACTGTTTCATTATATATTTATTGACTTCCCCAAAACCAAAAAAGATAGAGAACAAGTTTCCACTTATGTAACAAAATAAGAGATGGTATGGTGACATTGCAATAAAGAAAATTCAAAGTTGTCAATAATTATATATTTATTGACTTTCCCAAAACCAAAAAAGATAGAAAACAAGTTTCCAGTTATGTAACAAAATTAAAGGATGGTATGGTGACATTGCAATAAAGAAAATTCAAAATACATTGACAATTAAAGACAAAAGGATGTCCACATTTGATTCCAAAAGTGGTATTGGAGCTAAAATCAAGATGATTCTATCAGAAGCAGGATCATTGGAAGTCACTTACTGGTAAATGAAGATGACGTGCAGTATCAATATATAAATGTCTTCCTAGTATGTTGACTTGAACTCTGATATACAGGCTAAGTATTGTCATTGTCCACAATGACAACACCATTCTTGTGAAACCTGGAGAAAGAAGATACCCAGACATGATAAGCTATTATCTGTTAAACAAAAACATGAATGAAGTGTATAACGCAAAGGAATAATAGATTCATACTTAGAATCTTAAGTCTATCCCATAGCTCGTGTTTCTCCGAAGGCATCAAAGTATTCGGCTGACCCTTCCCTTTCATAAGCCTGTCCGTTAGGTGAGAAAGATCCAACTCTTCTTCTATCCGGTTGCTTAAGTATTGCATTGCGTGTGGCAATGTAATCGTATCAGCTATTCTCTGTATGTTTTCAAAATGGGCTTCCATTCTACCAAAATAATAAAAACACACACAATCATTAGAACCCAAGTAGTAACTAATTAAGAATGTGGATTATAAAACAGCAATGAAAACACAAGAAACCAAAATGTGAGATTAAGGATTCTCATTACTGGGCCTTGACAAGTTCATCAACTTTTCTTCTTTCAGTTGCAAGTTCTCTCTCCAGATCATCAAGCCTTTGTCTATGAGCGTTGTATAACTTATACAGAACATATCCACTTCCTATAAGACCAGCTCCAACAAGAACCTTCCTTTTATGCTTCCTCCAAAAATCACTATTTTCACAATGGTCAGAATTTCCGTCATTAGACAATGTAAACTTAACCCCAAAAAGAGAAAACCATTAAGACTATAGAAAAAGTTATTTCTAAATCCATACTTTAAATTTACCAAATGCAAAAATATCAACAGAAAAGAAACTAAACGGGAAAATAAAAAGTACCCAGATTGCGAAATGGCAACGAAAGCCAGAATTGAGCTATTGGACAAAGATCCAAATCAAAATAAAAGGAAAAAAAAAATAATACTGACCTTAATTTGAGCATTTTGCTGCTATGAAATCCAACAATCCATTGCTACAAATCCATTACGATTTTGGGGAACAAATGAAAACAAACAAAAAGAAAATGACGGAAAGATACAATAGCTTCAAAATGAAACAGTAAGTTGAGGCAAAATACAAAAAGGAAGAAAAGTAGAAACAGATAGCCGAGAGGATGAGTGGTTATTGAGAAGAGTGGGAAGAAGGTCTTGGGAAAACTCGCCCACAATAAAATAAAGGGTTCTTTTATGGGGGGATTACAATGGATTTAAGAGAGGTATTAAAGTATTAACCCAGAGAGGGCGAGTTCGTTTTCGTTTATCTCAGGATTCTTGAGGGTTTAGAGAAGAATCTTCGGAAACGGTGCGTTACAGTACGGGTCTGGGCGGGTTTGAGGCAATACCAATTTACCAAATTACCAATATCGCAACCCGAAACCGCCTAACTGTATGGGAGGGTGGGTTGTGGATGGGTGGGAATTGAGGGTGACATTATTAACTCGTTTGATCGAATCATGTGATTTGAATCATTTTCAATTTACGTGTATTTTTTGTAAAAAAAATTACTGTAGCGAATCACGAATCATGATTCGAATCCCCCAACTAAACGAACCCGATTCGTGGTTCGCTACAGTGGTTTCTCTCACAAAAAATACACGTAAATCGAAAATGGTTCAAATAACATGATTCGAATCCCTGAACCAAACGGGTCTTTAGAGTTCGTTTAATTTATTAATTTAAATTTTTAATTTGAATTAAAATATAATTTTATATGAGAGTTTTTTATTATAATAAAAAAATTAAACGTAATTATTTATGAGATTTTTTTATTATAATAAAACTCAAATCGGTAAAATGAACGGAGATAAGTCTTGAAAAACTTTCACTAATTTATACTTAGTGTGATCAGGTGGAAAGTTAAACAAGATAGTAGAAGAGGCTGAGTTTTAATTTACTCGTCGACAGTGGATGTAGACTAATGATGAAATAAATAGTGTTTACACTTTTTTTAACCTTACCGCCTTTATTTATTATTACTAGTCATATATTGTGTGGCTTGACATGTTGCTTTCTAGTGTTGTTTTTACACATTAATTTTGTTAAGTGTTATGAAAATTAAAAAGAAAAATTTTAGAGAGATAAATTAGAGAGTTTTATTAATTTTGTAAAATTATATAAAATGAAAAGTTTTAAAAAAAAATTAATACTGTTCATAATTACTATTTACATAATATTTATTATTTATAATTATTATTTACATAATAAAATTTTAACATAAATAATAATTTTGACCGATATTAATATTAATTTTAATTAAAGTGGAGCTAATACCGTTAGTATTTTCTTGATAGTTGATTAGATATATATCTCTACTTTTGTTACCTTGTCTTTTTCTAACTTTTGACCGTGCTCAAATGGTATTCATTTTTTTTATTTTTATTTTTTTTTTTTTTTTGTCGAATAGGTGTGCTGTTACAAGTTCCACAAACGGAGAAAAGCAAAGAAAGTGAAACAAACAGAAACCTTTGATGTGTTGTATTCTCATTGAGTGGACAGAAAAGAGGTATAGAAAGAGATAGAGGATCTAATGTTTCTTGGTAAAAAGATTCTGAAATTGAAATTATGATTATGAATTTAAATGAGTGTTTATTTATAAAAAGTAAAAAATAGTTTTGATTTGATTTATTTAGAATTAATATTTGATTTGGATAATTTTAATTTAAATTTTAAATTTTGATGTGATATTTTAAATTATGAATCACTCTTGACTCTAAAATCACCTACTCTCTTGATTTTTTATAGTTTAAACTTATGATTCTGATTCTAGTTTTAGATCATGATTTGGATTCAAAATCATGAATCATGGTTCTGGTTTTAAAATTAAAACTAGAATTACTCTGGTTCAAACTCTCGTACTAAACGAATCTTAAATTCTCACTTAGAGGTGATTTTTATGTCATATTTGAGTTGACACACACGTCACTCATTTAGTAAAAACGTCACTAAAATTTGTACTATCACATTTAATATAAATAATTTGAGTGTTAATTTATTTACTTAATCCTTTTATTTATATTTTACATTGTTAATATAAGTCACAAATTTTATATTTTCATGTTATCAACATAAATTTATTTTAAAAAAAATGAGAAATATATGTAGTAGGGGATGTACTTTCCTCCCGTCGGTAAGGTACAATTTAATGATTAAAATTAAATCTCAATCAGGGTCTATAAAGTCTTTCTCACGCCGGATTATAGCTTAAACACTTGTTGTGTTTTTATTGGTACCTAATTAACTCCCATATTTTTATCATAATTGAATTGATAAACAAAATAATCCACATCTAGATTTTAAAATACTTTTAACATGCTAATCATTATATCGCATATAGTTTACTATTTTTTTGTTCTTGTTTCGTTTATACATTCCTTGATATTTGGTTTATATACCAGGATGGTTAAGATAAATGAAAAACTCACATTCTTTGGTGTGTCTTAATTTTACATGTTAATGATATTGTCATTATTGTAATGGATTGTTGTATTCTTGAAAATTTTTATTGTTATTATTGTAATGTATTGTTGCATTGTTGAAAATTTGTACTGTTATTGTGTTGTTTGTCATAAGTTACTGTAACCAGAAGTATATAATGTTTGTTTTTTTTTTTTCAAAGTTGTTGTAAATATTAAGAGTAAAAATTTAACTGTTTAATAAATATGTATAAAATTAATGTGAAGATCTATAATGACTAAAACATATATAATTTAGCACACATAATTATAGTTAATTTTCATTTCTATTTTTAAGGTCAATATTCATAATATGTTTACACCAAAATACTAAGAAAAATATATGATTTTAATTTTTTATTTAAAATAATTATAAAAAATAACTTGTTAAATTTATTATTTGTTTTTTATTTTTCACATTTTGATAATTATAAAAAATATTTGAGTAAAATTTAACATAATATATTTACGAAATATTTAATTTTTAAATAAATATTTAAAAGCATTTTTTATTTTGGTATGAAAAATAAAATGGGTAAATAGAGAATTTATTTTTATTATTGGGTTCTTTTAGTAAATTTGGATAATGATAGCAAAAACAACTATGTAAAAGCAACTTATGATATGCTTCTCAAATTCTGCTGTTTGACAACAGTTTTTAGAAGCTGTTAGACAAAAATAAGATTTACCAAACACCCAGACCTCATGTAGTTTCTTTAAAAAAGTTAAAAGCAGCCTATAAAAGCAATGCCAAACGGACACATAATTCACATCAACTATTCTGATTTAATCCAAATGTGTTTATACTTATATTGTTATTTTAATGAAATTGTAATTTATAAAGATATAGATTCTCATCAACTGCATAATTATGTTGACAATATTTTAATGACATGTTATAGTTAAATGCTATTAAGTTAATAATTATATGCTCAATATTTTAATGCAATTTAAATGATCAATACAAAATAATGATAATTTAATGTCATTTTTTAGTATTTGAAATGTTTAAAAACGATTAATAATCCCACAAATTGGGGAATATAATATGTACACCATCTCGTATATACCATTATCATTAAATAATATAACTATAAAATAAACTTTAATATCATTATTAAGATTTATAATATCATTATACATCTACATTAAGCTAGAATATTCATAGACATGAGTCATATTCTTATTCAACAATCTTAGGGTGCATTTATTTTAAGAGTTTTGCATGATTCAAACTATAATTCTTAATTTTATTACAGTATTTTTTTTTATAAAAAATTTAAATTATCATAAACTATAACTTAAATTCGTAAACCAAACATACCGTTATTTATGAGAGAAAGAGGAAAATAAGTCAAGACTTAAGATAAATTAAAATTAATAAGTTAATAGTTTACATAAGTTAATAAATAGACTAAATTACTGTTTTTATCCATAACTTGACAAGTTATTGTCTATAATTCACAATTTTTGTTCATAACTTATCTGATTATAAACCACAACTTAATAAATTTGTCAATAATTTATTTGATTATAAATCATAACTTAATAAATTATCACCTATTAATTTTTATAACTAAAAATTAACCTATATACTTTCTTAAATTTTTTATATTGACGTATTTTTTACTATTTCCGGTTATTTATTCCATGTCTCATTCACCCTTAGAAAGTGGCACTGTTGCATAAATGGGCTTCAGAAGTTATAGTGGGCCTATTTAAGATCGTCCTATGGGAGTGTGCATCTATTGGGCCAGCTGGGCCATTCTCTAAAATATATCCTTACAATGCATAATCCGAGTACGAGTACCGAATTCCCACTTCCAAACGGCCCCCAATTCCTAAGGCTAACAAAATCCATCAAAACCCTAATCAGTAGTACTCTCTCTCTCTCTCTCTCTTCCCACACAGATCGAATATCCGTCATATATAAACCCCTTCTTAACCTCTCGAAACCCTAGTCTCTCAAAAAGCCATCGCCGATCTCTATCTCTCTAGAGAAACAAACATCTTCATCCATCAACATTCAACAATGGCGAGCGAGGGACTGGTTCTCCGCGGCACCATGAGGGCCCACACAGACATGGTGACGGCCATCGCAACCCCGATCGACAACTCCAACATAATCGTGACGGCCTCCCGCGACAAGTCGATCATCCTCTGGGACCTCACCAAGGAGGACAAGGCCTACGGCGTCCCCCGCCGCCGCCTCACTGGCCACTCCCACTTCGTCGAGGACGTCGTCCTCTCCTCCGACTCCCAGTTCGCCCTCTCCGGCTCCTGGGACGGTGAGCTCCGTCTTTGGGATCTCGCCGCCGGCGTCTCCGCCCGCCGTTTTGTCGGCCACACTAAGGACGTCCTCTCTGTCGCCTTCTCCATCGACAATCGCCAGATCGTCTCAGCCTCCCGCGACCGCACCATCAAGCTCTGGAACACTCTCGGGGAGTGCAAGTACACCATCTCCGGCGACGGCGGCGAGGCTCACTCTGACTGGGTCAGCTGCGTCCGCTTCAGTCCTAGCAATCTCCAGCCGACCATCGTCTCCGCCTCCTGGGACCGCACCGTCAAGGTCTGGAATCTCTCCAACTGCAAGCTGAGAAACACTCTTGCAGGCCATGGCGGATATGTCAACACTGTTGCTGTTTCTCCTGATGGGTCTCTCTGCGCCAGCGGTGGGAAAGATGGAGTGATTTTGCTCTGGGATTTGGCTGAGGGGAAGAGGCTTTACTCTCTTGATGCTGGGGCTATTATTCATGCTTTATGCTTTAGCCCTAACAGGTACTGGCTTTGTGCTGCCACTGAGAACAGTATCAAGATCTGGGATTTGGAGAGCAAGAGCATTGTTGAGGATTTGAAGGTTGATCTGAAGACCGAGGCTGAAAAGACCGAGGATACCCATGCTGCTACCGCCAACAAGAAGAAGGTATATATGATATATAATATATAATATAATGAATTTTGTTGTTTGGTTTTTGTTTTTTTGGGATTGTGAATTTGGCATTGTTTTACTTGTTTGAATTTTGTGGTATGTGAATGTGATTGTCCTTTGTGCCTTATTTTCAATTGAAGGCTACTTGGTAATGTTTATGTTTTACTGATGAAATACAAAATAAATTTTTACCTTGTTTTTAGATTGGTTATTGTCTTGTTGATTACAGGATATTTATGTTTAGGCAAAGAGCTTTCTTGCGATTGATTGCTCTAATTTATTGTGTTAATTGGGACCGTCCTGTTGATAGGGGAGAGCTGAGAAATGTTTATGATCCTTTTTCTTGCTCAAAACTACAAAAAGAGAATCATTTTTTGTTACCCTGCAATGTGTGGTAGATTTTGTATTTTCCATTTTCTTAAGCGAAATCCAGGAAAGATAAACCTTTTCAATCAATGCCTAACCAAATCTTGTTTATCTTTTTTATTTTCTGCTTTAAGGAATGATTCTTAAAAGGTGTGTGGATTCTGCTTACTGGATGATGTGTGTTACCTTGTTTCGGTCGCTGGTAGTAGTTTCACCATCTTGATGTTTACTATGTCTTTGTAGCAAAAAGTACTAAATCTTCAGATTTTTTACTATAATGTTGATTTTCCTTTGCTGCTACCATAATTTTTTCCCCTAATGTGTACATGTGTTTGCTTACGTGGCCATAGTTTTGATGACATGTTTCAGTGTAATCAATTTACATTTTATATGATTAACCTATGGATTAATGTACTATTCTTGTTAATTGTTTAATCTGGATTATTATTATATTTATCTTGTTTCTGATCATGGATATGGCAGGTTATCTACTGTACAAGCTTGAGCTGGAGTGCTGATGGAAGCACTTTGTTTAGTGGATACACTGACGGCGTAATCAGAGTTTGGGGTATTGGCCGCTACTAGGAAAAGCTTTTTTTTCATTTATATTTGCAATATGAGCTTCTGTTTTCTTAGTTTTGAGACGAAATCAAGTTCTTAAATTCTATTTTTCTCAAAAGAGTGATTTAGGGTCTTGTTGGAAATGCTGGATTTCTCATTCTCTAATGTTGACTTGTGCTTTGAGGCCATTTGATTCGGTTTTGTTTTAATATTATTAGGTATCATCATATTGGTCTTTCATTACTTTCTGGCTTATACATTTTGATGGTGAGTTTGCAATATTTTGATGAATTGCATAACCTCATTTGTTTCTCAATTCGGCTCAAATATCATCTTTTCGCAGAGATTTTTTTTTTCTTTATTTTTTTCCTTGTCAATGGAAAAGAAGTTACAACTTCGTGAGAAAACTGCTTAGTATTTGTTGTTTAGTATGTTTGTGCGTTATCATTAGTGCTATGTTAATGAATTGTTTGTCGATGCCACTTCTGTTAACTAGAACTAAAATCTATACCATGCAATTAGTATTTTAAGAAGTTTGGAATGATAAGTTCATCTCTTTTACAACTTTAATTAAATACCCACTTTGACTTTTTTAAGACGTGTCGTTTACCAACGTTACGTTATTTTCAAGTGCTATAAGTTGATAATGTCCACAAATCAAATTAAGAAACCCTGAAAAGGTAAGTGCTGATAATTCCATCTGAACTATGTTATGTCACTTTGTCCCGAAACCCTAGATTTGTAATGTCCTTTTGTGATGTCTTTCCCTTTCTAAAGTTTTATTTTTCTGTTGCCAAGTAAATACTCCATGAAAACCCTGATAGCCAAAATATGGTTTCAATAGCTTCTCTCCTCACTGCATCTGTTATTCAAGTCAATGCTTGCTGGTGTAGGAATTTTTCTGCAAATGAGGGACTGAGGGAGGTCCTTTGTAGTCGGTAAAATCCCACAACACGCAGTAGTACATGTATTCCCACTGCTCAAATTTCAGGAAATTTCGATTCAAGAAAATTTTGAATGTTTAATTTTTTTTTTCTTTTTAAATATAGTGAGAATGAATTAACAAACTTATATTTGGCATGCTCATAACTATATTTAGCATTATTTAAATAACATATCATACTGCGAGATGGAATTTTAACTACGTTTGAGCTTCTTTTTATGTTAAGCTTGTTTATTGATGTGTTTTTTTAATGTTTATACTATCACAAGTATTAGAAATATGTTTTAATGTAAACTGCCGCAATTTTCATAATTTTTTTTTAATATTTCCACTAATTTTTATATTTTTTCTGAAAATTTCATAAAATTTTAGTATCGATATTTCTACTTATATTGATGTTTTCATCCTTGGATACAATCTTGTAGACAGCTTGACTTGGATAGTGCTTTAGGTTCTGATTGTATTCCAACGTATACCATTACTGTTCTTAGCCGGTCTCCCAGATTTTGTTAGACTATGCAAAATCATTGGTAACTTGTACCAGGCGACAACAAAGAGGAAACAACTTCTGCTTTGAATAATGACGTGAGTTCCTCGTCTCAGTATCAATTGACTTAAAATCACATACCCAACTCAAAGTAGCAACCTAGCCAGTATTATCAACCAAAAATATAAAACTCAAACCTTACGATATACAAACCTTTCGAGAAACTATCTACTTAGTTTTCCACCATTTCCTATTAATCCAAACTAAAAATTGAAACATAAGCATTTAATATGGTAGAATTTCAAGACTTGAGAAAGATATACAAAATTTTTGAAAAACTATCTACTTAAGTTCTCGTTCAGTTCGATGATTTAAATTTTTAATTCAAACTGAGATGTGACTTTATATGAGAGCTTTTAACTGTAATAAAAAAAGTTAATAGTGACTTTTCGTGAGAACTTGTAACTGTAATAAAACTAAAATTAAAAATTCAAATCGATAAAATGAATGAGATTTTAATTTTCCACCATTTCCTATTAATCCAAACTAAAAATTGAAACATAAGCATTTAATATGGTAGAATTTCAAGACTTGAGAAACCCCTTCCCATCTTCCAGTTATTTTTCACGTCCAGCAACCAAAAACCCAGAAAATTTCTCCCAAATACGCTGTTGATCTTCAACAGGAACTTTTTTTTTTTTTTTTTTATAGGTTGCTATTTTCTTATCGGAAAACAATAACTTCCAATTCAGACGAAAAAAAAAAAAAAAAAAAAAAACTAAAAGCAATAAGAAGCAGCCAACTACTGAAAGCAGTTAAGAGTAATGAATAATTTCCGACTGAAAAAAAAAGTAATAATACGGTCTCGTGAAAATATAAAACCAATAAACAGAACTCATCAAAATTTCTCTCTTCAGGAGGCAAAATATATGCACATCCGCTCTACCTCATTTCATTCTCTTTGAACTTTTTCCACCTCCCCTCTTTATTTGGAAGAAGGGAAACTAATTTAGAAATTGAATGTATACCGTAGTCAATAATCTCATTTCTTTGTTTGTCACAAATAACTCAAAACTCTCTATATCAACCAACCTCGACTCTATATACGAACCCGAACTCTTGGAGTAAAATTGATCTGTGAATAAAATCCAGTGCGAGATGCCACTATAAAAGAAGTTTCACTTGCACATTTATATACTCCAACCTTACCGCGTAGAATGAACAGCGCACTTAAGAACTACTTATCGGTAGATTGTAGCCGCCTCTTTTTTGATTTATTTTGCAGAAAGCAAGAAAGAGTCATATCACCGACCACGTTGTCATCTTCTGCCTCTTCCCTTTGTTGTTTATCAAAAGCCACCTCTGGTCCTGTGAGTGGATCTAGTCCACTGGGAACAGAGGATGTATAGTCTCCGTCCTGAAGTTGGTTTACTCTTTTGGAAAGCAATTGAGATCCCCTTATCAAACTGGAGGGCAGACAGGCTCGAGTACCCCTCCTGGACGTTTGGCGCTCCTTTTTCGATTTCTTTTGCACTAAGGAAGCTAAAGAAGTGTCATCATCATTATTACCACTTTGTGCGTCAACACTAACCATTTCCTTCACCAGCTCCTCACAGGCAACTGTCTGTCCTCCAACTAGATTTTCACTACCGGGCTCATTTTCAGTAGGCACTGCAGTACATTGTTCCAGCAAAAGACTGGACTCTCTGTTGCAAGCTGACAATTTTTCAGAAGTCCCACCATCACAGAACGTTAACTCATCATCTTGCATGGTAGACAACACTGAATTTCCATCATGAAGTGTAACTACTGGAAACAACTCTGACTCCTGTATGACCGACGGAGATAATGAGGTTTTATTCTGACAATCATTAACTTGAAGTTTTATCCTCTCTAGTTTCTTGCTTGCAGAGCGGACAAGTAGAATCTCATCATCTGCTCTGCCGAAATTCTGATCTGAATGAGAAATACCTCTAGTTCTAGGTTTTACCTTTTGCAGCTCATTGTCTTGCGGAGGAATGGGTAAAACATCCTCAAAAACTCCAGCCGACTCAGTAACTTTTTTCCCGTTGCAGAGTGGGTTTCCATCTGATGTGACATCTTCAACATTGGTCACCAGTAACTGCGTTGTGTCCATGCAAGATGAACCATTACGCTGATGTTTGTCATCAGCAGTTCCTGTTAGCAATGACTTTCCAGAATGCACAGTGGTACTCTGGAGTTCTTCCGAGTTTGTAGTGCTTATATTCGCACTATATTTTTGCTTGGAAACTCTTCTTGAGTTGGTCAAACTAGTATTGGTCCCAGCTAGAGGCTCAATCCCATCACCGTTACTCATTAAATTAAAACTTTCAGGTTGGAAAGGAAGACATTCCCTCACAACAGGTGCAGAATCTTCCTGCCTTGTAGAACGCGGTTTGCGAGATTGTTTCTTCCTTTTACTATGAGGTCCAATCAGTCCTTTTCCATTTTCTGAGCTGATTTCAGGAGATAATGGACAATCCTGTCCAGGTTTCGTCAAATTATTATTTTCAGATACTTCCCTATTACATTTTCGCTTGGAAACTCTTCTTGTGTCGGTCAAAATAGTATTGGTCCTGGCTAGAGGCTCAATCCCATCACCGTTACTTGTTAAATTCAAACTTTCAGGTTGTACGGGAAGCAATTCCCTCACTTCAACAGGGTCAGTATGTTCCTTCCTTGTAGAACGCGGTTTGCGAGATTGTTTCATCCTTTTACCATTAGCTCCAGTCAGTCCTTTTCCATTTTCTGAGCTGATCTGAGGAGGTGATGGACAATCCTGTCCAGGATTCATCAAATTATTATTTTCCGAGTTTGTAGTGCGAACATTCTTACTATATTTTCTCTTGGAAACTCCTCTTGTGCCAGTGGAAGTAGTATTGGTCTCAGCTAGAGACTCAATCCCATCACCGTTACTTGTTAAATTCAAACTTTCAGGTTGCAAGGGAAGACATTCCCTTACTTCATCAGGTTCAGTATGTTCCTTCCTTGTAGAATGCGGTTTGCGAGATTTTTTTTTCCTCTTACCATCAGGTCCAGTTAGTCCTTTTCCATTTTCTGAGCTGATCTGAGGAGATGGTGGATGATCCTGTCCAGGTTTCGTCAAATTATTATTTTCTGAACCTTGCTCAATAGTAGCTTCTGGCCCATCAAATGTTTCAACCTCATCATGGTTATTTATCTCCATGGCTTCCTCTGTACCTATTTGAGCATTTTCCGTCAACTTCTTAGATCTCCTATTCTTTGTAACTTTGCTGCATTTTAATGAAAGAAATAAAAAAATTAAGAAAAGCATGAAAATAAGAGTGAAATAAAGCACTGCCAAATAAGAATAGCTGTAGCCTGTAGATTTTCCAATGTTCTATCATAAAGAATGCAGAACTCCAAGAATATGTCCAAACAGGAAGAGTAAATGGGAAACGAAAATGAAGAAGCTTAAAACAAAACTGCAGAATTTGAAGGCAACTTACCAGGAAGGTTTGATTCTTTTCTTCCCAGATATTGGACCTCTTCTGTCCACAGTGAGTAGATATTAGAGCCAACACAACATATGCAACAAAAAGAATCGTAGAAGCGAAGAAGTCTTTATCAAAGAATATACCTTAATTTTCCAGACTGTTCCTTACGATGATTTACTTTCTCGCCAGAGGTTATCATTAGTGGACAAAAATCATTAAGGCCAAGGGCAGGACGCTCTGACTCTCGATCTACGAAGTTGCATATAAGAGCAGCTTTTTGCATTTTCCTTGCGGCTTGAAGCAAATGCACTTCATCAGGATGCAACCTCTTCCATCTCCTGGATTCATAGAAAGATGAATTTAGAGCAGGTTTAAACACACACCCAGGCAGCAATGGGTATATAATGGGTATAGAAGAAAAATCTCCAGGGATATTTTTATGGCTTTTGCTATCCTAGACTTCATACCTCCTGCACATATTATCAGTTCGTCTTGGAAGAGCTGCAGCAACCTTAGACCAACAATGTCCATGTTTTACAGTGGCTTCTCTTAGTTTGGAATCTTCTTCGGCAGTCCATTTGCCCCAATTCAAAGAAGGATCTAGAGAATTGACCCATCTGCCAAGAGAATTTAAAAGTTCTGAATTTCTCAAATCAAAATAAATTTATTTGAACTTGAACAGTTCATTGAAAGTACCTTTCTCGGCATTGCACCTCTGTCCGACCTGGCACAAATTGTGCTGTTTTCTTCCAATTTCTTGGCCCAAAAAGCATCTGAGCTACTTTCAGTCGTTTGTCTTCCTCTGGAGTCCACCTGCCTACTCTTTCCCTGGTTGGATGGAGTGATTTTTTCCACCTAGCATAAAGTGGTCATATAAGTATGTTAATAACTTGCAAGCACCAACGGACTAGTTTGATGGAGCATTGAGTAGTTTGTACAAACAAGATATGTAAACACCATGACATGCATCAAGCATAAGTTAGATGTAGTAAAATCTGACTCAGAGGGAAAGTCAACAAGAACAGATAAAATCATTGTGAAATAGTTTTCGAGCTACAAAAAAAAAAAAAAAAAAAAAAAAAAAAAAAAAAAAAAAAAGTTTCTAGGATGCTCAAGAGGTAAAAAGAAATGCACTTCAATCAGAAGGATAGATAAAAACACTATGGTGGCCATAAATTCAAGAAAATTAACATTAGCCCTTTGCAAACATAAAAAAAAAAAAAAAAAAAAAAGGCTTCTTGATGTGCAAGTCTAGATTGGTATCTCAATGAATGGCGTGTGTTTTGGCAGGAATCATAATATTTTTCAGTTTGAAGCCTCCTGCTGTTTCTTCAATATCGAAACCATCACATAGTTCTTGCTTCAGAGAAACTAAATATACAAGCAAGTAGATCTAGAATAGCTAATTAAGACCATCTCCAATACAAATGTTAATGCTAATTGTATATTTAGCATCAAAAAGTATGATATGGTTTATGTATGTTATTTTTATTTTTGCTCCAATGCATAATGCTATTTGAAATGCTAAATCTACTTTCTCCTATACATATTAAGCTTTGAAAGTTGTAAAAGTAAACTTTTATTTTTAAAATAATTAGAAAATGCAAAAGTTGCATTGATTACGTGGAAAAAGTAAAAATTTCAACCACTAGTAATAAAATGCCAAATTTCCTATATGCTATACTTGGTGGGAAATTTGCCATAAAGTATAACATATGGGAAATTTGGCACAACAAATAGCATTGCACTGGAAAGTATTTATTGCACTCAAATGTTAAATTTGCAATTGTCACATCAATTATAGCATTGTGTTGGAGATACTCTAACCTGTTGGAGCATTGGGTACCAGTCCACCCTTCCAAAACCGATGCCACAAACTGCCAATCACCCTCACCATATGCTTCAACAACAGAACGAAGCTTAGCATCCTCATCCTTGGTCCATTCCCTTTTCAATATGGAAACATTCAGACTCCTCTGGTAACGTGTCAAACACTGAAAAGGAGTCCTGTTTGTTCCCAACGATACAGCAATGTCAAACCAGTTACTAATCCCCTTCTTCTGGACAAGAATCAAAAGATTTTTATCCTCTTGGGCAGTCCATGGGTTACAATTGATCAAAGGATCTTCAAAGTTCAACCACCTGCAGGTATGAATCATACGCATTAAACTAATTAAACTTGGAACACAATGGTCCATGTCCGTATGATGAATGAGGTTCAAAGATAAAAATGAGCATCACAGACGTCTGTGATGACAACATCACAGACGTACTCAAACAGCACTGTTTTGAGTAAAGCACGTCATGTACCAGTCCCACCTGAATGACCTATGCTGATGTAGCAATTTTTACAAAATCCAATAATGGTACTTGTCTGTGATGGTGATCGTCATAGACATCTGTGAAGCTTGCTTCGTGGAAGGACACATGCTTCGGGGGAAATCAACAACCATAAAGCACTAGTCAAGGAATGTACATGTTGAGGGAAAATAACAAAATAGACCTAGAGAAAGATGCAAAAAGAGAATCCTCACTGTCATTGGACTCATTTGATGTTTACTACGTATTTGGTTGTTAGAAATTCCACAAAATGATATATTAGATAGCTTTGTAAAAATGCTAGGTTTCAATATCAATTCCTTCAAATTAAATTGCACTATTTTTTACCAATTGAACACTAGAATTGTCTGAGTTCCGCATCCAGCCATCAAAAGAAGTAAAGAAGTTAATACAGATCCATCTGATTGTTGTGTGCAATATTTTTTTTCCCCCCAAAGCGGGCAAATGGACTAGGCCAGTTGTGTATTTTAATAAAATGTAAGATATAATGTTCATCAAAAGGCACAAGAATGTAGAATTGAACTGTTCATTCAGTAATCTCATTATAATTAAGTTATAACAAGTTAAGGCATACCTCGCTTCACATTCGGCACCTGAACGTCCCGCAACATACATGGAAGCCAATTGTTCCCAATTAACCTTGGGCAAAAATTCTCTCATATTGTCTGGGGTGATGTCAAGATGTTTTATTGATAATAAAATGTTATCAAGATCATTCGAGTTTCCAGAGGATTCCCCTGTACCACTGTTTACAAAGAAAAAAGTGGAGTCAGCTAATATATGCAGGAAGAATTCAGATAAGTAATGTCTAGCAAAACGCAAAGAAGAAGAAAAAAGAGGGTAACACCATTAGTGCAATACGTACAAGATAAAAGAAAACGAAAATAACTAAGGGATAGGAAAAACCGTGTATTCTCAAGAGTATTATTCTCAACACCCAAACTAAAATCAGCTAAAACAGGGCTACCACAGTAAGATAATAAAAAAGAACTAAGAAAACCCAATTTAAACATAAAATATACATACATATAAACAAGTACATCTACTACGGTTATAACTTTACGAGTTATGCAATTTTATATAAAAAAAAAAAAAATGATTCCCAGCCTCGTTTTGAAATTAAAATTTACAGGGACACCATCTCAGACCTGTAAGCTTGGAAAACGCAGGTTAGCCATGGCCTTTCAAACCATAGTGGCATATCATCCTGGCTGCATTGGTCCATTGGAGATATAACTAAAGTTTCTATATAAATAGGCCTAGTGATTGTTAATTCATAGAAGACTTGATTATTTTTAATCCCCAAGCTCTCTCTCTCTAAACACTATAGCCCTTCTTCCTCTAATTCTCTCGTGTCCCATGTGACTGTCACCTCTATGTTTTTGTTTGGGGACTACACACACAGCCCCTCTTTACGAATTTTTAGAAACTCTCCACTAAAATTTGTTCCACAAAGAAATTGAAAGGGTGAATCTGCTCTAAGAACATTAAATCCAAGAAAAAATCTCAATTATCATATACATTCTATGAAATGCAAAAAAAAAAAAAAAAAAAAAAAAAAAGAGTAATAATAATAATAATAAAAAAATAAATTTTAAAAAAAAAAAAAGAAAGAAAGAAAGGAGGAACAGCAGAACAAGATATCTCTCATCTCAGACTCAAATAGATTCTTGTTTTTGGTTTCCGAAAGAATGTTATTATGCTGCCTTGAATCCTTTGAATCTGGTACAAACAGGTACCAACCCCCAAGAATAACATTCTCTTTCAGACCTTTTAACCAATCAATACGAAAGTGTAGAGCAGATTTTACTTAGTTATTGTCATCAACATTTAAAATCAGATGATAGTCGCTAAAAGATAAAACAAAAGAACTTCACGAACTCTAGATGCCAATTGCAAAAAGCAAATATCAGAACTCTAATATTGTATGCGTTTGAACAAAATGGATTGGAGGAATTGTTACTGCTAATGCAAAATACTTTGGCAAGTTCCTTAGTCATGAATTAATGTTGTTAATAAAAGGATGTCTTCCCAACAGTGAATGAGCAACACTATTAATATCAGGGATCTCTGGCTATCACAGTCTCATAGACATCACCACCAAAACAAAAAACATGAAAAAAAAGGAAAAGAAAGCACTAAAATAATCGGGTAAAACACTTTACACACTGTGTGAATACACAAAAGTTGTAAGCCAAGGTCCAAGGCCTAAAGTCTGCCTTACTATTTGAGGGAAGACAAACATCACCACTAGGGAAATAAAAGGGACCATCACAATGAGAGAGAGAGAGAGAGAGAGAGACCTCAATTGATCCAGCATGATTTGAAGTGCCGTCTCCTGAAACTGCTGTCGAATTCCCTTTTCAAGATTTTTCTTCTCTACCTCTGACCATTTTTTACGCTCTAATGATAGTGGTAACTGTGTTGAAGCCATTCTATAATTCGCAACATGAGAATTTTCTACTGGTCCATAATACATGGCAGAGATCTTTTTCTCATGAACCTGCAAAACTTAATATGTGTCAACATTACAATAAAGCCGCCTGGAATTCATAATAAGTATCACACTATAAAACCTTACACTATCATGCTATCATGCTCTTACACTATTCACTATAAAACCTTGCATCAGTCACAATGATCCAAACAACCAAAGCTAATAGAGTGTTTACCCGCTAAATTCTCAAGAGTAGATTCTAGATAATTAGTTTTGGGATCAAGGTTTGACTTACGAAGTGAAAGATAATAATAAAGAAGTATAGAATTGATACTGATAGGAGCAATAAACAAGAAGGGTGGGGAAGCCAAGGATAGAGTTATTCACTCAAAAAGTACATGTACATCAAATAGAATCACACTGAACTATTTAAAAGCATGATTGAGAACTAACCTTTGAATCCTTAGAGGGCGATGACTTTTTTACTGAAATTAACTGAACACGAGAATCCTTCTTCTGGGATAATGCCCGTCCTGTTCTTCTTTTGCAATTAATCTGAAAGTCTTTGAGGATTTTAGCACGCTCCTTCAACTTCTTGTTCTCCTCAATTTTTGCTTCAATCTGAATCAGCTTACTTCGCAAAAGCTTTTGAAAGGACCTATTTTTCTTAATGGCATCCATGAACACCTTTGCAGACTTTGGGAAGCTTGAATAGCTAGGTTCAGACGTGGATGGCTTTGAGGAATCTGTTTGATGCCACTCAATGGATGTAGAAGGTGGCTCTTCCAAATAGTCATCCAAAAGATGGGTGGTCTGACAAGCAAACTGTGAATCTAAAAGTCCTTTGCAAACATCAAAAGTATCAACAACTAAATCATTGGAAGGCTTCTTCTGCGGCGACATACAACAAACCTGCTCTTGTTTCTCCGAGAAATTTTTCAAAGCATCTGAAAATATAAGGATAAATATGTGGTTAGAGAAACATGGAGCAGAGATGAAAAAGAACAACCAAAAGCATTAGGGGTTCAGTACGCATGAACCAAAGTGCTGGGAAGAAGTCTTTTTCATTCATACACAGATATGGGAATAATCAAAGTGTTGCATACAAAAAATAATTCTTCCATATATGCAAGAACTGAAAACCAGACCACCATTTATTATACACGAGGTAAAGTTAATGAATTTAATTAGCCTTAAAGCTTCTGCAAGCATTAGTAGCAATGAAAATCATACTGATGCAAGGAAGAACAATCATATTGATGCAGGGAGTCTGACATTACAATTTACATGATGATCATGGAAAGTTAGAAGGCAAAAAAAAAAAAAAAAGGAAAATTTAATGGAGTCACGAATAGCATACATACACAAAAACTAAAGTATAAGCTTAAATCTTAGGCAGTCCGAAATATCAAATAAGAATAACCAAAAATCGAAAATGGATATATAAATAGCATAACCAAGAACAAACCGGAACTATCAAACATAAAAATATTGGTAATTTGGAAATAAGAATTAATTGAAAAAACAAAAACGACCTCAGATTTAAGAATTGTCAGACGTGAGGTCTCCAGGGGAAGCAAACATTCTTAGAAATAAAACTCTAATTTCAAGAAATAACCAACAAGAATTACATGTACCAAGTTTTTCTCATAGTCCATAACGTTTGCACGTTTCAGATACATCAAAACAAGGCAGAAAAGTATATAGCAAGATAAAAACTTCAATTCAAGAAATAGTCCACAACAACCATTATCGGCTAAATTTTCACATATAATGCTTACCAAAACAATCTAAGTCCATACATATATCAGTCATTATTAAAATTTAGCATCTACGCAATCATTATTAAAACATCAATACATTGAAATTAATCAGGAACATTTAAAAAGGAACTGGAATTACCATTATCATAGGCCGCGAAGCGCTTCTGAACCGCGCGCAAGGTCTCGAAATCGTCGTCCCCTTCCTCATCGGACATACTCGGCGGCAAAGTGCAAAGCGGCTTCATCGACAGAGGCTCGGACGCAACGGAGGGAATTGAGAACCGATTCCGAATGTTCTGAAGCAACACAAGGTCTTCACCGTCATTGTCGTCATCGGCGTTTTCATCCTCATCGGAGTTGGATCCTCCTCCTGCGGCGGCGGCGGCGTCGTCGGGATTGGTGCCGGTGATCATACAGGCACGCCTTAGGGCTTCCATGTCCTCGTCCAAAACGTCGTCGTCTTCGCTACCGGAGAGCTCTGTTTCTTCTTCTTCTTGTTTAGGAGACATCGCCATTGTTTTGGTGCTGCGAAGAGGAGAAGAGGAGAGGAGAGAAGAAGTGGGGTGTTAATTGTGTTTCGGAGGTTTAAAACGGCAAAGAAGGTTTGAGAAACCAAAAACCCTCTAAAAAGAGGGAAACGGAAGACAAGTTTTGCGTGTGCAAGTACAGTACCTTTATATTAAAATGTGTACAGTGTTTGTTGTTCGTTTTATAGAAAATTAAAAAATATGCCTGGATTTTTGCTGTATATCGTACTTGTCCCCATCTTTTTTAAGAGAATCCAAACATTACCCTAGGCCTGTTCATAAACCCACACAATTTGCAAACTCAATTCATCCCGCCCCAATTTAAGTAAAAAAAAAAATAACTCACAGCATTATTTTAAAATTTTTAATATATTATATCTCTGACTTGAAGTGTTTGGAGCGGGTTGTGGGTTGATTTAATAACAATCTGTAATTCTCAACCCAACCTGCAGCACATACCCTTCCATTTAGGAGTTCTTTGAATCCTAAGATGGTGGAGACTCTTGTTTGTACTCAAAATTGATTGAAGTCTACACATGATTCTATGCAAATAAGAGACTATTTGGACGACTTGGAAACTTATGAAAATCTAGGTAAGACAATAATTTGTATGTATCTTAATGTATTTTATTATATGAACTCTAAACTATCCAAATGATTACAAGCTATTTTCATTTCTCTTATAGATAATTTAACTTCATGTCCTACTACAACCATTGAGGAGCCTATGAGTGTGGATTGATAAAGATGGTTAATGTTGCAATGCTTGCTTTGGATTGATTTGAATTAAGATTTAAGCCTCTATGTTTGCTTTGCTTAAGCTATTTGTTTTATGTTAAGACTAATTTATAAGTGTAGACTAATTTATGTTTGCTTTGTATTTGATGTTGGATGGACTATTTTGCTTCATGTTTGATGTTAGATGGACTGATAAAGATGATTGATATTTCTATTTAATGATGAAGTTTGAATATTATATTGAACTTTAAGTCTTTGATTTTTTGAATATTAAAACCGACCACCCAACCCACCCCGCATTGTCCCAACCCAACCCGAACATCGTTGGGTTGTGAAATTTTTCTAACATCGTTGGGGCCAAATATGTGCAACCTGCACCATTTGGGGCGGGAAAAAAAATCTTACCCCGCACCAACTCAACCCATGAACACCCCTAATTACCCCTTTAAGTTTTATGCTTCGTTTTTTTTTTTTTTTTTTAGAATTCTCATCCGATTTAAGATTATGATTCTTAGTTTGTTATAATATTTTTTTCTTATAAGAAATTTAAATTTTAAAAATTAAAATAATGAATCATAATTCTGAACTTATTAACCAAACGTCACCTTAACATTTACCCCTATACTTTAAACACATATCTATAGTAGGGTGACTACCTTTTTCCATACATGTAGGGTGACTTTTTAGAGTTATTGGATTCAATTTTTACAGTTGAAAAGCATAAAAAACACTAAATTAAAATAAGATCTCTCGCACAAGATTGAACACCAATTACTTCATTTATTTCTTATAAAAAAAAGAACAGAAAAAAATCAGATGAAAAAAATCAGATTTTCTCCATAGCCTCTGGCAAACTCTTTTAGTTTCTAACCAACTAAATATCACCCATAAAACCAAATGTCACCTTAACATTTATCCCTATATTTTTAAAGGCATATCTATAGTAAGGGGACTACCTTTTTGCTTACTAGTAGGATGACTTTTTAGAGCTGTTGAATTCGAATCTTACGATTGAAAAGCATAAAAGAACACCAAACTAAACTATGATCTCTCACATAGGATTCAATACCAATTGCTTCATTTATTTCTAAAAAAAGAAAAGAAAAGAAAAAAACCATATGAAAAAATAATATTTTCTCCATAGCCTCTGGAAAACTCTTTTAGTTTCTAACCAATTAAATCTCACTCATAGAACCAAATGCCACCTTAACATTTACCCTTATATTTTAAAGGCATATCTATAGTAGGGTGACTACCTTTTTTCTTACAGATAGGGTGACTTTTTAGAGCTATTGGATTCAAATCTTACAGTTGAAAAGCATAAAAGAACACCAAACTAAAATAAGATCTCTTGCACAAGATTCAACACCAATTACTTCATTTATTTCTAAAAAAAAAAAGAAAAGAAAAAACCAAATGAAAAATATCAGATCTTCTCCATAGTCTCTGGTAAACTCTTTTAGTTTCTAACCAACTAAATCTCACTCATAGAACCAAATTTCACCTTAACATTTACCCCTATATTTTAAAGGCATATCTATAGTAGGGTGACTACTTTTTTTTTTCTTACCGGTAGGGTGACTTTTTAGAGCTTTTGAATTCGAATCTTGCGGTTGAAAAGCATAAAAGAACACCAAACTAAACTAAGATCTCTCACACGAGATTCAACACCAATTACTTCTTTTATTTCTAAAAAAAGAAAAGAAAAGAAAAAAACCAGATGACAAAAATTAGATTTTCTCCATAGCCTATGGCAAACTCTTTTAGTTTCTAACCAACTAAATCTCACTTATAAAACCAAATGTCACCGTAGCATTTACCCCTATATTTTAAAGGCATATCTATAGTAGGGTGACTACCTTTTTTCTTATAGGTAGGGTGACTTTTTAGAGTCATTGGATTCGAATCTTACGGTTGAAAAGCATAAAAGAATACCAAACTGAAATAAGATCTCTCGCACAGGATTCAACACTAATTACTTCATTTATTTCTAAAAAGAAGAAAAAAAAACCATATGAAAAAAATCAGATCTTCTCTATAGCCTATGGTAAACTCTTTTAGTTTCTAACCAACTAAATCTCACTCATAGAACCAAACGTCACCTCAAAATTTTTTCCTATATTTTAAAGGCATATCTATAGTAGAGTTACTAACTTTTTTCTTACCAGTAGGGTGATTTTTTACAGCCATTGGATTCGACTCTTATGGTTGAAACGCATAAAAGAACACCAAACTAAAATAAGATCTCTCTCACACAGGATTCAACAACAATTACTTCATTTATTTCTAAAAAAAATAATAAAAAAATCTCTTCTCCATAGCCTCTGGCAAACTCTTTTAGTTTCTAACCAACTAAATCTCACCCATAGAACCAAATGTCACCTCAACATTTACCCATATATTTTAAAGGCATATCTATAGTAGGGTGATTACCTTTTTGCATACCGGTAGGGTGACTTTTTAGAGCCGTTGAATTTGAATCTTACGGTTGAAAAGCATAAAAGAAAACCAAACTAAACTATGATCTCTCACATAGGATTCAGCACCAATTACTTCATTTATTTCTAAAAGAAGAAAATAAAAGAAAAAAACCATATGAAAAGATCATATTTTCTCCATAGCCTCTGGCAAACTCTTTTAGTTTCTAACCAACTAAATCTCACCCATAGAACCAAACGCCACCTTAACATTTACCCTTATATTTTAAAAGCATATCTATAGTAAGGTGACTTCCTTTTTTCTTACAGGTAGGGTAACTTTTTAAAGCCATTAGATTTGAATCTTATAGTTGAAAAGCATAAAAAAACACCAAACTAAAATAAGATCTCTCGCACATGATTTAACACCAATTACTTCATTTATTTCTATAAAAAAAAAAAAAAAAAATCAGATGAAAAAAATCATATCTTCTCCATAGTCTAAGTTTCTAACCAACTAAATCTCACTCATAGAACCAAACGTCACCTTAACATTTACTCCTATATTTTAAAGGCATATCTATAAAGGAGGAGCACTCAGGGTTTAAATAACTACAAATTTTACCCAAGACATTTGTTATTGCTTAAATTCAATTGAAATTTAAAGGTTTAAGAATACATGTAAAAAGCACCATGTGTATTTTCGAAATTCAAATATTTTTTTTCCCTAAATGGCAATTGGAAGTTCATTTAAAAAAAGAGCTCGTAAAAAGACTGCGCAGATGAAATTTTCATATTCAAACATTTGTTATCATTAAATTGGAATTTTATAGTTTTTTCTTTTTTTTTTTTTTTTTTTTTTTTTTTTAAAGCGCTATAAAAGGATTGCTCGGATAAAATTATTATTTTTAAGAATTTTACCAAAAGCATGAGTAGAGAAACTTTGATGTTTGGTAATGGCTTTAGTTGCTGTTAACAAGCTTGCTAGTGATAAAAATTTCCCTGCAAGATATTTACAGACGACAAAAGCCAATTCTTAAAAGGTTTTCAGCGACGGTTAGAAAAAACGCAGCTTTTATTTTGATAATTAGCATTTAATCAGCGACATGTCAACACTAATTTGCAACTCTTGAAGTGATCGGACCTTAATTTGGATTCTAAATTAATTTATAACAATTGGTATATTTATAAGCAAACATATGAGGCATGATTGAAAATTTTAAGAGACGTGTATATAAAATTTTGATTGGCTATATTGTTCATTATTCTTTACAGGCCGGAATTCAAACTCCCGTACAATTAGAAGTGAAACCGGCAGTCTACTGCGTTTGATTGGTAGATTCGTGTCGTGATTCGGATTATAGTTCGTGGCTCACTACAGTATTTTTTTTCACAAAAAACACGCGTAAATTAAGAATAGTTCTGAATCATGATTTGAATCCATAAATCAAACGTTGATAAACATCTTTTCTTCTTCTTTTTTTTTTTGTTTTTTTGTTTTGTTTTTGTAATCAAGCGATAAACATCTTGTAGCTATTTAGATAAGTCCTGAATCTACACAAGGCCATTCGTGGATAGAGTTTAGACTTTAGGGTCTTAATAAGATGTCCCATGCGTTGACATGCATTAATGTAATTGTCACCATTCATTATGTAATTTCTTCATCATCTATCAAGTAGTATTTCTCATTTTTATAATTCGAAACGTATTGAATTGAGAAAAAAAACATGAATTTTATATTCTCTTCATATTGACAAGATTTTTATCAAGTAGAATTGAAACATCATGCATATATATATATTTAGCAAAAAGATATCATGCATATATACACACATATATATATTTATTTATTTATATTGAAGGGGTACATATCAAACAAATCTTCAACTGAGGGTCCGTTCATTTCACTGATTCGAGTTTGTAATTCGAGTTGAGATGCGATTTTATGTGAGAGCTTTTTACTGTAATAAAAAAATTAGATGTGACTATTTTTAAGAACTTTTTACTGTAATAAAACTTAAATTCTAAACTCAAATCGGTGAAGTAAACAGAGTCTTAATTGTAGATTGCTTATTTATTGCAACGACTAACTACTACGTGACCTTTGCTTTCAACTTGTGTTTTACCACGACCCTACTTTATCTATTTTCCACAAATGACGAGCCCACACTAAATAATGTATAGCCAGAGAAAAACTGAAAACTTGGCTCTTTATGGCTAGTGGTTAGCAAACTTATATTATATAGCATATGTAGGCATTATTGAGTTTGACGATTTCTTCGGAAATAATATACATATCTAGAAAATGGAAATTAATTAATGGATAGAGAGCCATTGTGTCAAATTTGCGTATGCAAGACGAAACAAAGGAAACAGAAATTGCAAGAATAGGGACAAAAGACGAAACTGCCTATATGGAATAATTCATGGTACCACATGATATACATATAATTTATGAAGATATATGGCTGTATTTAGAATTATTATTGTTTTTATTTTTCACATTTTTTGAAAAAGAAAAAATGAAAACGATTTTAAAACGGCGTTTGACACTAATGACAAAAAACGAAAATGAAAATAATTTTTTGGTTTAGTGTAAAATGAGAGAGAAATGAAATCATTTTTCATTTTTTATTTTCGTTTTCTCCTCTCTCTAGCATAGAGAGAGACATTAAGGTTTTTTTTTATACTGAAAATAATATCTTATTAAAACTACCAAATACATTTTCAAAAATGATTTCTATTTAAGAATGAAAACGTTTTTATTTTCATTTTTATACAAAAAAATAAAATAATTTTAGAACAAATTCCAAACGCACCCTATATTTCTTTCTTTTCTTAATACACTATATCTATATTAAACTATTGTAGAGTATTCTGATCACATATCAAAAGCTGAAAACGCAAAAGAAATAGAATTCTCAAGAAATCCAATGGCCCCCCCTACATAATTTTGAATTCGATTATATATGAAAACCAAATATATTTGCGTGTGTGTGTGTATATATATATATATATACGTGTTACATAAATAGATCATGTATATGTATATACATGTACTATAGCGGACTTTTAAATGGATAAAGACTTGCGTGTTAAATTAAATTAGGATGCCAAAGTACTAAAAGGAGTGGCAGTGGTAGGTATTGCTTAATGGAGTGTATTGAATGCAAAATAGTGGGCACATGTCGCTTACTGATATTTCCATATATGGACAGGTTTAGACGTATTCGTGGCTATTATATATTCTCATACATGATCATTTCAATTAATACATAGTTATCATATATATATATATATGCATCGAAAGCAAGGCCCTGCTTTTTTTAGAGACTATATATATATATGTGTGTGTGTGTGTATTTGTAGCTAGATAAGCAAGAAAATCAGCATAAGAATTTCTTTTCTATTCCCCTACAGAAATATTAATGGCTTTCTGTCTTTCTTCTTCAACGTCCTTCATCCATCCTCAACTCCAGCCTATTGTTGCCAAAATGACTCTCTTCGACACCTTTTTGTTCTATGTTAGTGCTAAATCTCTCTCTCTCTCTCTCTCTCTCTCAAGTTCGCTATATGTATATATATATATATATACACACATATATATTAGTCCTTTCGTTTCTTTGCAACATGTTTGGGGTTAGTACAGTTGTGTGTGTGTGTATATATATATATATATATATATATATTTATGATAGTTATATCAATAAGGTAAATACTTTGTATATATAATTATATATGTATATGAGTGTGATTTCAGGTTATACACTTTTTGGACAAGTTGGAGTTGTGGTACAGACTACCAGTTCTACTTGGAGCAGCATACTTGGGCATTAGGAGGCACTTGCATCAGCGTTATAATCATTTGCACGTCGGAAAAATGGCCGGAAAAGAATACGACAACGAAGAAATTTGGTACCGGACGCCCGACGGGAAATGCAATCACCCTAATGACGATCTGATTGGAAGCCAAGGAACATTTTTTGGCCGCAACATGCCTCCGTCGACTTCAGGATTTGGGGTACGTACTAAGCGTGTCAATTATATCCTACTTTTTTTTCTCCAAAAATGAAAGAGTACAAAGGAAAAAAAAAAAAAAGTCTCAATTAATATTGAACAATGGTTGGGACACCTATATATGTTCTATACTAATAAAATGTGGGGAAATAGTAGAAAATAGACCACTATGAAAAGCTTAAGAAAGTATATAAGCTAATTTTTAGTTATAAAAATTAATAGGTCATAACTTGTCAAGTCATGGTTCATAATTAGATAAATTATGGACAAACCTGTCAAGTTATGGTTCATAGCCAGACAAATTATGGACAATAAGAGTCCGTTTAGTTCATGGATTAGAACCATGTGATTAGAATCATTTTTAATTTACGTGTATTTTTTATGAGAGAAAATACTGTAGCGAACCATGAATCATGATTCGAATCAGAGAACGAATCTTTCTACCAAACATCACCTAACTTGTCAAGTTATGGTTTATAATCAAATAAATTATGGATGAAAACAGTAATTTAACTTATTTATTAATTTATGTAAACTATTGGCCTATTAATTTTAATTTATCTTAAGTCTTGATCTATTTTTCTCTTTTTCTCATGACATGTGATTCTACACAAATCCGTTTTTTATTAGTTGCGGTGGTTAAGTGGTGCCCAAGATTATTCATTGCGTGCTGTTTAAACTTACCCTAGTAGTCAGCTGGTTTTTAGCATCGTGGTATCGTCATTTCCTTTATTTTTTTTAACAGTAAAAAAAATAATTTTCTTAAGCAATATCTTAAGAAGATACGTACCAATATTATATTCGCTATATATATATATATATATATATATATATATATATACACACACACAATATATGACTTATTCATGTACAAAAAAAGAGGAAAACTATTTCCAAACAAAAGGATTGATTAATTAATAGTTAATTAAGATATGTACGGATGCATGTATATGTATAAGGTATAAAAGTTAATTAGCGTCTGATTAGAACTCCTTTATTATATATAGAGATTATTCCTCTCGCGCGAACTATTTTTCAGTCACAACGTAACATTTGTGCATAGTGAAAATTATGCATGTACGTAGTCTCAACTTATCACGTACGTATTTCAGCTGTGTTCTCTAGGCATGGTCAACTTATTGCCGATAGTATATTTTTATGGCATGTTTAGTTCGCTGATCTAAATTTTTAATTCGAATTGATATGTGATTTTATGTGAGAATTTTTTACGGTAATAAAAAAATTAGATGTAACTGTTTTTAAGAGTTTTTTACTATAGCAAACTCAAATTCTAAACTTGAATCGGTAAAATGAATGAGATCTTAACGGCGATTCATTAGGCATGGTCAAACTATCATCAATCATAATTGTTTTTTTTTTTTCAAGAATTAATTGTTATGTGGAAGCGTTTTAATGCAAAAGGTTTTGTCATTTGTTATTTGTGATCAGCTCTGGTCGGAAGAGGTTATGTATTAGGATCTTATCGCCGTTGAATATTTTATTTCGACTTTTTTAGAAAAAGAAAAAAAAAAAAACTATTTGCCTCAAGAGCGTCTGTAAATAAAACCGAAATTACGACACCTTTTTTTTTGTGAATAATTTTAGTCACAAGGCCGTTTTCACAAATTTTTTAGTCACAATCACAATCAATTGTGTTGTGACTAATTAATAATTTTCTTATTTATTGGATGCGACAAGACAAATATTAGAGTAAAACCTCCCACTACGTACAAGTCAAGTTATTTGAAAATGTCTTAGGATTCGTTTAGTTAGGGGATTCGTCTCTCGATTTGAATCATGATTCGTAGTTCGTTACAGTGATTTCTCTCATAAAAAATACACGTAAATTAAAAATAGTTCAAATCACATGATTCGAATCCCTGCCCCAAACGGACCCTTAGACAAAACTAATATATTAATTACGCACAATTCTTAGTAGAGTACAAACAAAATATGTTTCGTTCACATATTCATAATAATGATTTAAAATTATTCTTAATTTATTTATATTTTTTTATAAAAAAAATATTGTAATAAATTATGAATTATAACATAAATTTTTATACTAAACACTAAAACTCATAAAGACCAATTCAAAACATAACTGGTGAAAGAAATTTGTATCACATTTCAAAAAAGGAAAAAAAAAGTAGTTACATTAATAATACCCTTTTAAGTATCATATAAGTCCATTTATTTCACTAATTTAAATTTATAATTTAAATTGAGATATAATTTTATATAAAAATTTATTTTATAATTCTAAATCCGAGCATTAATTAGTACAGCAAATACAAACGGTGCATTCACTGGCTCTGAGTCTTGTCACGGAGCTGGCCGGGTCAAAGTCTAGCATACAATCTCAGCCGTTTAATGTTGATGGTCCCACCACACATACTAATGCATAAACTTTTTTCTCTTTTTTTTCTTTTTTCGTAATAATTTATAGCCGTTTTTAACACAATAAAATATTGCAACTTGTTTTGTGCGTGTATTAAGCTTGCAAGTGATTGATGGAGACGTTAGATTCAATATATGCTTTGAGCAGTCATCAAAGTCAACGTTTCCGGTTATGCAGAGACGTTTGATAAGATAATTTATATCATAATTTAAATCATAATTTATAATTTATTATAATATTTTTTTATAAAAAATATACATAAATTAAAAATAATTATAATATTATAATTTTAATCTATAAACTAAACGTCTTATAAAATTTTTTTTATCATATGTTATTCACAGATAGATAGCTAGAGGACTCACAAGTCTTGTGTGGGGCAATGTTGAAATCTTCTAGTTGTTGTATTAGTGGGCCCACGTAAGACATATATAATCTTAATCGAGTAATCTTGATAAATATTTTTTAAAAGTATATGTGTTATAATTTTTATTATTTACTTTTAATTTATAATATTTTTAGTTAAATAATTACACTATAAAAAAAATTATTTATTAAAAATAAAAAGTAAAAATTTAAATTCATACATTCTTAAAAAATAAATTATTAAGAGAGAGGTCCTTGTATTTTGTCCACCCAAATTACTTTAAACAATTTGAACCTAAATTAAAATAGTTAGCACCTTGAATTTAGGGGGTGTTCATAATCAATTTGGTTGGATAGAAAGAAAAAAATCATCAATTAATTAAATATTAATATATTTTCAATCCGCGTGTTTGGTTTGAAATTTTTAAGCTCACCGGTAGACAAAAATACAAAATCATATCATGCATAATCATTAGGTGGACTTGGACTTATAATTAACACAAGTGTTGTGTTGATATATATATATATATATATATATATATATATATATATATATAGAAAATTTGAGTTCGCCGTGCAAAAATAGCTATCATTCTTTTTTGGGAGAAAGTGGAAAATAGGCCAAAATTTGAGATGAATTAAAATTAATAGGCCAATAGTTTTACTAAGTTAATAAATAGGCCAAATTATTATTTTCGTCCATAACTTGTCTGGTTATAAACCATAACTTGACAAGTTATTATTCATAATTGTCCATAACTTGTTCGGTTATGAACCATAACTTGATAAGTTTGTCCATAACTTATCTAGTTATGAACCATAACTTGACAAGTTATGGCCTATTAATTTCTATAACTAAAAATTGGCCTATTTCCTTTCTTAAGCTTTTCATATTGGCATATTTTCTACTATTTCCCTTCTTTTTTCTTAGGATATTTAATGGGCTGAAATTTTACTTAAATCATAAAACATAAAACAACATTAAGTTTCTAAAAAGATGGCATGTATAAAAATAGATAAGAAAGACTGAGGCTTTCTTTGGTATTGTTTTTTTCTCCTAAAATTAGCTTCTGTTTATAATAAAATCTGATTTTAGTGTTTAATAAATCTTCTCAAAAGTGATTTTTTGAAGAATTTTTTAAGAATTTACAGTCAAAATTAGAAACAGTCTAAAGATAATTTTAATTTTTAGATTGTATGAGAATCATCATAATACAATTAATGAAACTTTCATAATACCCATAATACCCTTAATAAAATTTAAAATTTACAATCTTTCTAATCTAAAACTTAGACTCGTAATATAATATAATATAATAATAATAATAATGTAACAAATAATATCATAATTATATTAATAACTATAATATTATTATTTTATCATATAATATGATATTATAATATGATAACATAATTATAATATGATAGTGTAATTAATATTTTATAATATATTATATATTATATTGTATTGATATAATTATATTTATTATATTAATAATATTACAGTAATATTATTATATTTTATAACAGCTATTTCTTCTTTTAACACAATTAAAAATAATTTTTTTAAAATTTACAGCACTACTAAACTAAATTTAAAAGTAAAAAATATTATAAAAAATTTTTAACTTACGAGTTTGACGGTCAGAAATTTTTGAAACTGCTAACGAAAATAACAATAAATAAATAAATAAATAAAAATTCCAATATGACAAATTAATCAAAATTAAAAATAAACGGATTTGATTTGATTTACTCAGCTTGCGTTGTCCTTTATTTTTTTTGTTTTTTTTGGTTTTTTTTTTTTTGTTCCCTTGTAGTTTATTTGTTGTTCTTTAAGTGCCGAAGTTGTGCTTCCTAATTGCTTATAACAAAATAAATAAATAAATAAATGAATAAATCCTCTACTTTAAAAAAATAATAACTTTACTCATTATGAACGACATGGTTTTGCCATGGTCTTTTCGAAAATGTCTGCATAAGATAGGAACAAATAGAATGCCTGGCTTGGATTTTATACATGTTATAATTTGGAAGAATATTTATTACATTTTTTTAATTTATAATTAAAATGTTAATAAACGCACACAATTAGGTTGTGGAACTATTTAAATTTGAAACGAGGAAATGCTATACCGAGTCTTTGGCTTGTAAAGAAATTAATTGCAAGCCTATTATTTGTAGAATACAATATAAGCTTCTTAAACAATATATATATATATATATATATATATATATACACACACACGATAGAATACAATATAAGCTTGATTCATGTATTCAGAATCATGTTTTAAAATTATTTTTGATTTATATGTATTTTTTATAAGAAAAAATACTGTAACAAATCACGAATTATAATTTAAATTTAGTACGAATCTATTAACCAAACGCACATAATTATTCTCTTTCTGCAGTTGCTGGAGCCTCACCCTATGGTTGTGGCCTCAAAGCTTTTGGCAAGAAAGCGATTTATAGATAATGGAAAGCAATTCAACATGATTGCCTGCTCATGGATACAATTCATGATACATGACTGGGTTGATCATTTGGAGGACACTGAACAGGTGTGTATATATATATATATATATGTATGTATGTATATATTAATTGTGACCCTCGTGTACTATCTTAAGCACTATTGTAGAAAATATATGATTAACTTAGGGATTATTTTTATAACTGCACATCAAATTATGTATTATTTTTTAAAGTGTTCATGATTTTTTAAAACAGTTTAAAACACCTCATAAAATAAATAAAAATCAAATTGCCCCATCTATCTATTTTTTGCGTATAATCTTGATGGATTTACTGACATCACACTGATTTTATATTAATTTAAAGTATTAAGCTCTAATTAAAAAATTGAAATTAAATAAATTAGCAATTTTATTTTAAATGAAAAAACTCAAAAGAACTAAAGGAAAAAAAAAAAAAAAAGCATGTCTTCTTCGTCTTCACCTCACTCAAAGTCCCAAACGGTAACCAAATTGCTAAAAAAATAATCCTAAAGTTACCATAGAGGAAAAAAAAATCTCAATAACCTATATTTGATCAAAAGCTTTAAGCTGAAATTGCTAAAAAAAAAAAAAAAAAAAAAACCCAATTGCGGACAAATTAATATTCAAAAATGGCTAAAGAATACTGGTTTATACGACCACAAATTATATCTTAACAAGTAAGCAAGCTAGAGAAGGTAAATAATTAAGATGATGTTTAATTTATGAGTTTAAAATTATAATTAATGATTTTTATTTTTAAAATTTAAATTTTTTATAAAAAAAATTATTATAATAAATTAAGAACTATAATATTAAATCAGATCAGAATCTTCCAAACAAAATGAGCATAAATATTAGTGTCATTGCACTTGTGAACATGAAACAGGTGGAGATCAGAGCTGCTGAAGAAATTGGTAGCGGCTGTCCACTCAAGTCATTCAAGTTCTTTAAGACCAAGAAAGTTTACACAAGTTTGCCTCACATAAAGACTGGATGTTTAAACACAAGAACTCCTTGGTGGTAATTGCTCAACTCTTCTTTTCTCTACATTTTGCACAGACTTTTTAATAGCCCGTTTAGTTCGGTGATTTAAATTTTTAATTCGAGTTGAGATGTAATTTTATATGAGAGTTTTTACTGTAGCAAAAAAATTAAATGTGACTATTTCTGAGAATTTTTTGCTGTAACAAAACTCAAATTTTAAATTTGAATCGGTAAAATGAACATGACCTAAGTTTTTTCTTTTAATAATTAGGAATTCAACTTATCCATCAATATGTTATGTGCCAAACACGCTGCTTTGATGGGTGCTTAGCACGTGCATGGCTACTTTTATTTGGGTCAATGTAGGGATAGGGAACAAGTTAATTCTTGCACAAGATTTCACTCACCATTCTCCAATTGATGAAATTTTTGTGCAAGAATTTCATTCACTAAATTATTGTACAAAAATTACCCCTGTTTGAAAAAAAAATACATGTATGCGGTTCCACTTCAAAGAAAACGGGTTTCTAAAAATCGTAAAGCACAAAGTTTGCAAGAATTTACGGTTAATTTGGATATTGTGCCTTGTAAAGAATTTCAACTTTTACTGATAGCAAAAGGAGAAGTAGAAACAAAAAGAAATCACACATTAAAAGTGCATTTGACCATTTTTACTACTTGCATTTTGTTATGGGAAAAAGGGCTTCTGAGATCACCATAAACAACATCAAATTGGCCTCATAAACAATTACAACTAGAAACGCTGAGCCCAAAACTCAACAATTTTGTGCATGCCTGCCATATTTCCGTGTAGTCATTTAAGGATATCTGTGGCAGGGTCTTGTACTGGTAAGGCATGTTTCTGACCATTAAATTTACTAAAATTTACTTAAAAAAAATATGCAGTTAATATAGTTTCTTATAATTATCTAAAAAACCAGAGTCCTACCAGTAATGCATTTTTTCAGGTCATACCATAGATCTCTCTTATATCTAATTAGTTATTTTCATTTACATTCCATTCACAAGATTGCATATTGCTTAAAAGGGAAAAGGGTTTTGTCAAGTAGTTGAGTTCCAACTAATATATGTGTACTTCTTGAGCAGGGATGGTAGTGTACTTTATGGGAATGACAATGAAGGTATGAGAAGAGTAAGGACATTCAAAGATGGGAAGCTGAAGATCTCAGGGGACATGCTTCTTGAGCATGATGAGAAAGGTATTCCTATCTCTGGCGATGTTCGAAATTGCTGGGCCGGGTTCTCCCTCCTACAAGCCTTGTTTGTCAAAGAACACAATGCTGTTTGTGACATGCTAAAAGTAACTTCTTCTTTCCCATCCATTGTTTTTTTTTTTTTTTTTTTCACTTGGATGTTAAATGTTTCAAATTTTGTTTTTGGTTTAAAATTTCTTAGTTTAACCATGATGATGGAAGTATATAAAAGTTACTTGATTGTGTTTTTTGCTATTTGATTTTTTTTTTTTTAATTGTCTACTAGAACTTTTCTGATATACATGCAGCATTTTGATCAATATGTAATTAACTCTACATAAAAGAAATAAATTTTTTGGGTTGACTAATAAAGTAACAATAGCATTTTTTTTTTCCCCTTAGGCGCATCACCCAGATATTGATGATGAGAAGCTCTACAGGCATGCAAGACTGGTGACTTCAGCTGTCATTGCCAAAGTCCACACAATAGATTGGACTGTTGAACTCCTAAAGACTGATACTCTTTTAGTAGGGATGAGAATCAACTGGTAAGACGATTAAAAAACCTCGATTTTTTTTTTTTTTGGAAAACAGTCACACTTGAAGAAAAGAAGTACATATTAAAAGTTGGTTTTTTGTTGTAGTGAGGGCTTAAAACTAGGACAAAGATATTAAAGAAAACATAATCTGTAGTGTGAAAAAATTTCTGATTCAAATCGGATAATTTAACAATAGAATGTAAATTGTTCATTGTGATGCACCAAAAGCAGACCCATTTTAATACTTAATGCATTACTATGAAAATGCCCTTGATTAATGTAATTCTGTAAATTCTTTTTGTCTTTGTGGTGAGCAGGTATGGATTATTGGGGAAGAGATTTAAAGACATGTTTGGGCCTGGTTTTGGACCAATTCTAAGTGGATTGGTTGGTCTGAAGAAGCCCAGAGATCATGGGATTCCTTATTCACTAACTGAAGAGTTTGTGAGTGTATACAGAATGCATTCACTACTACCTGACAAATTCATCCTTAGGGATATCAAATCTACTGCTCCAGAAGATAAGTGCCCTCCTATTCTAGAAGAGTGTGTAACCTCTCTCTAACTTTTCACCCTATTCAATTAGTTTGTCTCTTTACCTTTGAATATGTTAATAGGCAACTTTATTTTGTTTTTGGCTTGAAAATTAATTACATCTTGTTGCTTTGGTAAGGTTTAAGTATGTGGGGAACTGAAAATTACCTTTCATAGTTTCTTGGACTAAATTTTCTTCAAAGCAAGGAATATCAGAGGGAAAAAGTTGTCACATGCATTGAATTATGTTGCAAAAATTGTTGAAATAACTCATCACTAAAATCTAAAAGCTGCAAACAAAAATGATTACAGGATTCCAATGGAGGAAATGGTGGGCAAAGAAGGAGAGAAAAGACTGTCAAAAATTGGAATGGAGCAAATGCTGGTATCAATGGGTCATCAAACTTGTGGAGCAGTCGCATTATGGAACTATCCATCATGGATGAGAAATCTTGTGGCCCATGACGTCAATGGAGAAGATAGACCGGACCCTGTTGATATGGCTACCCTAGAGAGTAAGACCATCAAAAAAAAAAAAAACCATCTCTAAGTAATGAGATTACCACATCTACAGCAGTATGCCAATATCATCACATAACATGAGTATGTCTAATGTGACATTGTCTAATGAGATTACCACATCTTTTTGAACATGTTTAGTTTACAGAGATAGAGAGAGAGGAGTTGCTCGGTATAACGAGTTCAGAAGGAACTTACTAATGGTTCCCATTACCAAGTGGGAAGATTTGACAGATGACGAGGAAGTTGTCGAAGCACTTCGCGAGGTTTATGGAGATGATGTTGAGAAGCTTGACTTGCTTGTGGGTCTACATGCAGAAAAGAAGATAAAAGGCTTTGCCATTAGTGAAACTGCTTTCTTTATCTTTCTACTTGTTGCATCGAGGTATGTTCATACTTATCTTTCTTTTTTTTTCTTTTTTTTTTTCTAAAATCTTTAAAGACCTCTCAAAACATATATGTTAAAGATTCAACGTGTGCAATACAATGTTTAAACTCAGAACCTCCTATTCGGATAGTCTGTTGATACTTCGAGAATAACTCTAACATTGGTATATGAATGTTTAGGAGGCTAGAAGCAGATCGCTTTTTCACAACCAACTTCAACTCGAAAACCTACACAGAGGAAGGCCTTAACTGGGTTAACACGACAGAGACTTTAAAAGATGTGATTGATAGGCACTTCCCGGACATGACAAGGAAATGGATGAGGTGCTCTAGTGCATTCTCAGTGTGGGACTCGATGCCAACTCTCCCAAATTATGTACCACTATATTTGCGACCAGCTACGTAGTCGTCGCATATGTTTTCTTCTTCCTTTTCCTGTAGGTTTTTTTTTTTTTTTGGGTAAATGTTTTATGCTAAAGTATAAAAATTATTGGTAGCCCACTTCTTAATAACTTAAGCTTTTAAAATAGATTAGTAAAATAATATAGTATCAGAGCGAGATGTCCTGAGTTCAAACCCTCGTAATTGCACTCTTTATCTCTATTTAAATTGTCATCATGTGTTGAGTCTTTAATATATCTCGGGCTTAAATATTCACGTGTTAAGCTTTCTAATTAATTTATCCACACGATTGTCCATTTGTCTAGCCCACATGTGAGGAAGAGTGTTAAAGTATAAAAATTATTATTGGCTCACCTTCTAATAAATTAAGTTATTTAAATAAATTGGTAAACTAACATTTTATACGTAGAGATATATTTGGTGATAATATGAATAATTTTACTAGGGCTTGCTTTTAGTAAAGCAGAAATGGAGCACTTGCAACAGCCGACTGCGCTGATATTTAATACTTGTAAAAAACACATACCTGAAATTGTGGCGATAAGTAATGATAAATAATTTAACTATAAGATTATGAATGAAGGGATTATTGTAACAGGAGAATGGCATTTAGATTGCCTAAACTGCTGTAGCTTTTTCGTTCTATTCGCCTTGTTTTACTTGTAGTAGCAAATGGCGTCTGAAACAACATTGTGCAGCTAGTAATTCCCCGCTTTGGTGGTCGCTATGATTATTGGAGCATGTTGATGGAGAACTTCTTGAGGTTCAAGGAGCATTAGCATGTGGTTAAATCAGATCTAGCAGCATAAGTAGCATTGTCAGAGACGCATAAGCGGAGTTGGAAGCATTAAAGCTGAAGGACCTTAAGGCCAAGAACTATCTTTTCCAAGCCATTGATTGAGCATACCTTGGAGACAATTCTTAGCAAAGATACCTCCAAGCAGATTTGGGGCTCTATGAAGAAGAAGCACCAAGAGAACGTGAAGGCAAAGGGGGTGCATCTTCAAGGACTTCGGATCGAATTTGAGACTTTATGCATGAAGTTGGGCGAGTCGGTTACAGATTTCTTCGCAAGAACGTTGACAATCGCTAACAAGATGCGAATCCATGGTGAGAAAATGGAAGATGTCATTATCGTGGAGAAAATTCTTCGATCGATGACACCAAAATTTAATTTCCTTATTTGTTCAATAGAAGAATCGAAAGAAGTTGATGCGCTTTCACTTGATAGAAAGTTCTTTGTTGGTTCATGAGCAGAAAGTTGTCCAGTAAGAGAAAGAAGAACAAGCTTCGAAGGTGGCAGCCAAACCAAAAGGTCCTAGATGTGGAAAAGGGAAATAGAAAATACACATCACAAAGCAGACGGGGATCAAGAAGCTGACTCTAATGAGGCGTGGGGGGTGTGACCACGCGGCTAGTGGCGTGCCCGTGCTCCCAATGAGGCATGGGCGCGCAGGTGGTGTGGTGTGGTGTGGTCTTGAGTGCTTTTTGCTCTAATTTTTAACTCTAAAATGTCACTAAGTCCCATTTTATTATTTTTCCTACAAAATAACACTAAAAATACATCAAACTAACAAAAATACTTGAAGACTCACAAATATTTAAACTAAAAAATACTTGATTTTTCGATAAATAACCTTCTCATAAGCCATTAATGGTTAATGACACTCATTAGCAGGATTTGAATGCGACATGTGGAGTGCACGCGCTGCACACTATGTGTGCCAGGCCTTTGAACTGCATACAAGTAAGCAACCTGGGTCCTGTGCGGACTGCTACTCAGGCTTAGGCTCAGCAAGGCCTTACAAGGTAAGTAAAATAAAAAGGGGAATGAGACAAACACCCTTTACATAATATAAGTATGGATTTTAATCACTCATTCTTGATTAATATTTTTTTTAGTCTGATAACTATATTAGTCAAAAGAGTATTAATCAAGTGTAATGAGTAAAAATTTAAACTCACGCACTCTAAAAGTAAGGTCAACAATTTTCTTTAAAATTAAGGAATTAATCCCTATCATAATTTAGAAATAAAAAATGAAGGAAACCAATCCTATTCTAAAGTTTAGAATTAACATTATCTAAAAAAGAAACGAGAAAATATGTAATAATCCTAAAATTTGAAATTTAAAATTTAAAATGCTGCTTTGAAATCGTCTTCGGATCTAGAACTTTGTTGCCCGGTTAACTTGATGTAGCCTATCGGTTAACTGGTTGGTCTTCTGCTGTCCAGCTGCACCACTTCCAACATTTTACCTCAAGATTTGCTTCATGCCGTCAAGAGCAGAATCAGAACTTTCATCATTAAGAGCAGTATTTGAGAAGTGTGGGGGTGGTCCGGCTGTCAAGAGATCTAAGGGGGTGGTGTTGCACACCTTGATGGCGGTGATGGCTTTTGTGGGATTGGTGGCGGGCTTACTTGCAAGCGTCTGGACGGAGGTGGCGGGTGCGCATCAGAGGTTGTTTTTATTGGTTTATTTAATTGGAAAATAGTAAAAAATAAGTCAATATAAAAAATTTAAGAAAATATACAAGTTAATTTTTAGTTATAGAAATTAACAGATCATAACTTGTCAAGTTATAGTTTATAATCAGATAAGTTATGGACAAACTTGTCAAGTTATATTTCAAAGTCAAACAAGTTATGAAAAATTATGGATAATAACTTGTCAAGTTATGGTTCATAACCAGACAAGTTATGGACGAAAATAGTAATTTGACCTATTTATTAACTTATGTAAACTATTGACCTATTAATTTTAATTCATCTCAAGTCTTAGCCTATTTCTCTCTTTCTCCCTAGATGTGACAGTTTTTAAGAGTTTTTTACTATATTAAAACTCAAATTTTAAACTCAAATCGATTAAATGAATAAAGACTAATTTCTAAAATATTTGTTTTTTTTAATTGAATAGTGTAGACCACGTGCATGAATTAGCGTGGATATTAGCATCATAGGAACGAGCGGGAGCCTCAAATTCAACCGAATTTCGCGGTTAAACGGAAGAGAAACTGAAAAGACGGTATTACCCTTTCCCATCTTTACTAGGCACGTGGGTGTTGATCATTGGTCAGTTTAAGCAAATCTCTAACAGTGCCGTCACATTTCCTCCACGCGCAAAATTTCTCACATCCTTTTGCCATTTGCTCTTCTTCCCGCCAATTTCTCTTTCGTTTACCTCTCTTTCTCTAGTTCTTCATTGCCCTCTCAGCGGCACAGAATAAAAACTCAAACAGAGAGGGAATTAATAATTAGAAAAAAAAAAACAAAAATCAAAACCCAAAACCCCACAAAAAGGAGAATCAGAGCAAGCAAAATGGGTATCAAAGATCTTCTCAGATTCATGAAACCTTACATCAAACCCATTCACATAAAGAAGTACGCCGGAATGCGCGTAAATTACCATTTTCCCTTATTCCATTTCTTTCTCTTTCCCTTTAATGGTTCGGTTTCTGGGTCTTAAATCTGAAAATCTATTAATTTTCAGGTGGGTATCGATGCATATTCATGGCTTCATAAAGGAGGTAAGTTCTTATACTTATTATTATCAAGTGTTTTTATTTTTTATATTTTGGTGGATTGAAATAAATAATAAAGAGTAAAATAATAATGAGGTTATTTTGGGCAGCGTATTCGTGTAGTATGGAGCTGTGTCTGAACTCAGATGGTGAGAAGAAATTACGATACATCGACTACTTTATGCACAGAATCAATCTGCTTCGTCATTATAAGATAACCCCAGTTGTCGTTTTTGATGGTGCCAAAATCCCCTGTAAAGCTCTTACTGAGCAAGATCGCCATAGGCACGTTTATCTTCTTAATTCTGTTTTATTCCTTGTCCTTCATTTTTCAATAATGTAAAACTTATCATGATTGAAGCTGTAATTCTGTTTTTTTTTTTTTTAATTTTTTTTTTTTTATACTAATGATTCAGGAGAAAAACAACTAATCGTGATCTAGCAATGGAGAAACTCAAAGAAGGGAATGTCAGTGCTGCTTCTGAGTTCTTTCAGGTAAAGTTCTTTTTCCCCCCCATTTTTTTTTCCAAATTTTCTGAATATTTAATGGCCGCAACCAATGTCATGACAACTTTAGATGTTTTAGTAGCTCCATTAACTATGATAAAAGAGTCGATTTGACTTAGTAAGTCCATAACAGCTCAGTATTAAATGAAGCAAGATGGTGCCTTTTTTAGAGTCATCAATCTTACATTGGATGGATGGGGCTGCTCGTTTGAGCTTGTTGGTATCTGATACCATTATGGAAATTGGACTTTCTAAGAGCAACCTATTATGTGGGGTGACCCAATGTCCTTATAAGTTTTATGTTTATTTTCACGTTTAAATGGCGTGGAACTCGGCTTTATTTTATCCTTACATGTTACAGGTTGATTTTAAACTTACAGTGTTTTTGGTGTAGCATCTTCTATGATGTAAAGTATCTGCTCTTGTTTTTACCTATAGTAAAATTTATTTACAAAGAAACTTATTCATCTGTGAATGATCTTTGTGTTTATTTTTTTCACGTGTAGAGAGCAGTGAGTGTCACTCCGTCCATGGCACGTCAACTGATTCAGGTGCAGTTGCCTCATAACTATACACAATACTTTATTGATCAAGTTCAAAATTCAATTCATGCTGAACAAATTTTTATGTTTTTGGACAATTTGTTGATATAATGATTTTTTTTTTTTTTTTTTTAATGATGTCTTTCAGGTTTTGAGATCTGAAAATATTGAATTCGTAGTAGCTCCATATGAGGCTGATGCACAGTTGGCGTACCTCTCCAGCCTTGAGGTAGAAAAAGGTGGAATTGTGGCGGTGATTACGGAGGACAGTGATCTTATAGCTTATGGTTGCAAAGCTGTAAGGGTTTTTTTTTTTTTTTTTTTCCTGATTTATGTAAATGGATGGTTACTCTCCTTATTTCATCGTTCATTTGTTATATTACTTGTTGTTGAATTGTTAACTTTGTTTTGCTGGGATTTGCATTGGCTCTAAACAGATTGTATTTAAGATGGATCGGGTTGGCAATGGTGAAGAAATACTGCTACACAATGTTTTTGATTCTGCATCTTGTACACCTTCGTTTCGAAATTTTGACAACGAATTGCTCACAGGTTAGTTCACTGTGTTCATTCTCAGCTTCCTTATACATAGAGTTCCAAAATGTGCATGGATTTTCCGGATATAAATTGGATTTGAGCCTCATAATGAGGTCAGCCATTGTTCTGAAGTTTGATTTTCTCTCGGTAAAACGTAAATATGCCAGGAAGCCAGGAAATCTGTTCTTTTTTTTAAAAATGAGAGTAAAACAGTGGCTCACTGTTTTTCTAGTTGCTGAATTATGAACTCACATAGTTATCTATTATTTCATAGGTATGTGTGTGTTAGCTGGATGTGATTTCCTTCCCTCTGTTCCTGGAATTGGAATAGTGAAATCTCATGCATTGGTATCCAAGTATCTGAATTTAGACCGCGTAAGTGCATTCTATTTGCTCATTGGGATGGTCATCAGATTTAATTTACCGTTCACTAGGACGCTGAACTTTTCAGAAAAGAAAATGCAGATAAAAGAGAACAGATTGATCTTCTAATAATCATATATTTCTGAATAGCAAGCATACTGATGCAACCATTTTTTTTATGTGATCTTGAAAAACACGGAGAGCATGCTGCTACCTGGATTATAGGATCGGTGGAGTTTCCTTACCATAGAAGCTAATTGGAAAGATGATCTGATTAGAGAAGTCATTTGATTAGACTTTTATGAAGTTCTAAACTTGAACTAATATGACCAATGAGATTAAACGCGGCGGAGAATAATGAAACCTTAAATTTTAACCTATTTCATTCACATTATGCTAATTTAGAAACATTATGTACAGATCATAACTGGTATTATTCATAAATGAATGCATGCTTTTACCTGCTTATAGATTTTAAGTTTTCATCTTTTTCTTTCTGTATTATTTATTGATCTAGAAGTTTAGGTGATATTGCATGCTCACATACTGCCATGGTTGCAGGTTCTATCAGTTCTGAAACTTGAGAAGAGAAACCAAATGCCTGAGGATTATCCCAAATCTTTCAGAGAAGCGCTTGCAGTTTTCCGGCATGCTCTAATGTAAGTATAGAGCAAACACAATATCTTTTAAAGACATCAATTTCAAGATATATTTGCTTTTAGTTGGGTGACACATTCAGGTGCTTATTTCCTGTTTCCCACACAGATACGATTTGGACATCAAAAAGCTCAAACATATGAGACCTCTTCCAGAAACGCTTCTAGAATCCCTAGATGGGAACCTCGATTTTTTGGGACCGTATCCTTGTTTCTAAGGGGGGAAAAAAAACTGTGTTAGTACCTACAATGCATCAAGCGATCATTCGGTATTTTTTACTGCACAGGATATGACAGCCTGTTGCCTTTGACAATCAAGGAGCAATATCACCACCAAGTGTTAAGAATTAGACGCCCTAATTCTTTGCTACGAGAGCAAAATGTGAGAGTTACATCCACTTTCAGCCTTGTGTTGTACGTCAGGGCATGCTTTACAACTTAAACATAAATTTAAATGCCAACTTTGGGACCCACAGATTACAGGGTTTCATGGCAATTTCTTATTCGAAAACTCCATCACCGTTGATGATATTTAGCATTTTTCTTATCAGAACTTGGGTTGCAATCTAAGATTAAGAACTTTCTTTGACCACCGTACAGTATTCTTTCTACATGATTTGACCTGTAAGGCTGTTTTTGCTAGCTTTTGGGTGTGTTTCAATTTGCAACTTCTTTCCTTGACCAATACTACTGGATTCAGCGAAATCCCTCCATCAGTTGCCATTGCAATTGCTGAAGGAAATGTGGATCCAATCAGTATGGAGGCCTTTGACCGTTACTCAAGTTCAAGACGTCTTCAGGATCCTCCTGTTAAGATCCAAACTTCAGGTAGACTGCCAAGAGTCGAGGCTCTCGAGGAATCTGCAAGAGAGAGCTGCTTTGCGGCCTTCTCAAACCAAAAAGGCAGAGAGACAGATGTTACAGGCAAGTTAGACAAACTTCTGACCAACTCCTTGCTGTTTTCATAACATTGAGATTTCCTGCTTTTACATGCGTGATTTAATAAGTACACAGAGTAAGACTAAGAAAATCAAACTCATGCACCAATCTTGTGTGGACTCATTGACATGACAATAACTTTTGGCATTTAGGCACTAACATCTCCAGTTTAAACGTTATTCTCATTTAGAAAACTGCATGAAAAAATATTGTTCAATTGATATGTCAAGTAAATAATATGACTTTTTGCTTGTCTAGATATGTGTTGTATTACTGTATAAAGATATGTACACAATTATATATGTGTATGTCTCTGAGTGTTTGTTTATTTATACGGTATAGAAAGAGAAGGTGAAATTACAACATACAGCTTTTATATGACTCACAGAAACGCAGAATCCAATTCCAAATGAAAAGAAGTGTATTAACAAAGTTGAAGCACTTCAGAAGTTAATCATGCCATCCACCATTCGTGAAGCGGTTCAAACTAAGACAGAAACCAACATCCCGTTAAAGGTTCCTGACAATAATCCATTCAAGAGACGGAAATTCGACCAAAATCATTCAGATCAAATAGGAAGTCAAGTTTCATGTTCAACCCAGGTTGAAGATTTAGACAATTCTGCCATCTCTAACAGTACTAACATATACCAGGAAGTTCGTGAGAATGGTGTCTCTAGGAAAAGAAAGATAGAAGAAGTAACTTTATATGAGGTAGAAAAAGTTAGTGAACAGATTTCAGTGGTGACCAAGGAAGAGAATTCAGAAGTTTTGTGCTTGGTTTCTGAATCCCAAGAGAGTGTAAATTCCAAGGCAAGTAAGATAACTGGTGGTGGGAAGATGAAAGGGAAAATTGGGAAACTAAAGACTAATAGCGTCTCCAAGAGTTCGGATACTAAAAAGAACAGTATCTTGAACTTCTTTTCTCGCGTGTAATTCAAGTAATCCATAAATTATGTCCTGAAATTTTTGTTGCTTTTTGGCTGGTTTTGCATTGATTTTTCATTCAATTCTACTGGCGTTGCTGAAGAGATTTCCTCATGAAGAGAAACTATAATGTATCTTGAAATTCACACATGCGAAGAGTCTCTAATGCAATGTCATAATTGATGTGCCAATTGTAAATTTAGCATTTGAGTATAAACTCTAATACAATGTTATTTACTGTGTCAAATTTTTCATATGCTATATTTTGTGGCAAATTTCTCACTAAGTATAGCATATAGGAAATTGGATGAAATGTTTATTTCTTCATGTAATCATTTTAATTTTTGCATTTTTTAATTATTTTAGAAGTAAAAGTTTATTTTTACAATTTTTAAAGTTTAATCTTTAATGATTATGAAAAAAAGTAGATTTAACATTTTAAATAGCATTATGTATTAGAGTAAAAATGAAAATAACATTTTATCATATTTTTTGATATTGAATATACAATTGGTATTAGCATTTGTATTGGGATGGTCTTACATGTGATGTGCATAACCTGCAACATTACTAGAATGTCTCTGGTGTGGTTGACAAATGCAATTGTTGGTGCATAAATTTCCTTTAGGAACTAGAGAAACAATCTTTTCATCAACAATATTTTTTGAAATGGAATTACTTGACAACTTGGAGAACAGTGGAAGTCCATCAGTTTTATAGGGAGAGTTGTATGTTACACTGGCATAAAAACTAATCCCAAGACAAGTCTGGACAGCTCTACTTGTTTCTTTGAAGCAGTTTTCGTAACCAATAAGCAGACATCTTTGGATACCTTTTGAGGTTGTTGTAATCAACGTAGACTATCCCAAATCTTGATGTTTAGCCTAACCTCCACTCGAAATTGTCAAGCAAAGACCATGCAAAGTAACCAATTACATTGGCTCCATCATCAACTGCCTTCTTTAGTTGAGTCAAGTAGCTTCTGTAGAAGTTGATCCTTGCGTGTTTGAAACTCATTTTAAAATAATTTCATTTTTTGTATGAAAATAAAAATGAAAATATTTTCATAGCCAGATAAGTTATAGATAAAAATTGTGAATTATGAACAATAACTTATCAAGTTATGATTCATAACCAGACAAGTTATGGACGAAAACAATAATTTGGCCTATTTATTAACTTATGTAAATTATTAACTTATTAATTTTAATTCATCTCGAGTCTTGGCCTATTTCTCTCTTTCTCCCAAGAAAGAATTGATCGAACAATGAAAGAACGAAGAAATTATCCCAATTGTACCAATTTCAGATAGGATTACGGTCGGGTTTCCATAGCGCTCTTTAATGTATATTAGACACTTGTACGAACCCCATGGTACTTGGTAAAGCCAATAAGGATTTGCCTGCAAATTTCGGCTTATAATTATTTAGTTAAAGAAGATAACTTTGGAAGCCATGCTTATATGAAATGAATGTGATTAGATTATTGAAACTTACTCTAGGACCCTATAGGCACCCCATTCTTCGCAACCGCAAGGTTCCCGGGAAATGCATTCAAAAAGAATAAAAAATAAATGAGAGATTAATATTTGTGTTGCTAATTGTGATATCTATTCTAAGATCAAGAGGAGAAAACCTACAAGAAAATGAATTTCTTGTTTCCTGACTCTTGTATATGTTCTAAAATGAAGAAGGGAAGAGTTACAAGCAAATCCTGCATTCCAGTAATGCTGATACCCCAAGACCTTTGATTTTCTTTTATGTGGATCATACATGTAGTTGGCAGTGTATTGGTTGATACCAACAAAATCTATTGAGCCCTTCACCAACTTAACCTCCTCTTTTGTGAACTTGGGTAGCCTTTTCCCAACTATTTCTTGCATTGTTCTTGGATACTCACCATACACAATGTGATGAAGAAACCTATGTCAAATAAATGAGATCGTCACATGGTTGTCTAATTGGTAAAAGAAAATTCAAATCTGATCTAGATTTTCACACTTAAGCAGACAAAATTTTTTACACTTAATAAATAAAAATCTTTTCTGATTAAGTCAATCTAATCATTCATGAATTCAAATGAACTGGAATAGGGACACAATACTGGCAATACATGTTTTTGAACGTTAAATTTCATCAAAATCATAAAAAATAAAAAGGCATGCAAAAAAGACATAATCTTGATAAAAATATTGTGACGGTTCAAAATAGTGCACTAAGACCTTTATCAATGAATTCTCATAATTTATATTTGTTGAAGAACAAAAATAATTTTGCTAGTGTATTATTCTTTCCTTATTTATCCCTCCAACTTCTTGAGTTTTATTCATCAAGAATGAGAGACATGCATGTTGTCGATAGCTTAAGGGGTTACGAATGATCCTGCCATCCAACGTGAAAGTCCTGTGCCCTTTGTGCTGCATAGTTGTCAGCCTTTGATCTCGTAAGAGGCTCATACCAGTTAAAATCTAACAGAATTCCAATCCTTCCCTTTTGTTTTTGCTGAAAAATGATACTACTTTTGTGTCAACTGTCATCCAGTTCTTCACTCTGTCTCCAAATGTCTTGAAACAAAAGTCTGCATAATCTGCAAAATCTTTTCTGCAATAGGAAAGCTCAATTTTGAATTCTGCTCGCCATACCAAACCAAAAAAAAAAAAAAAGAAAAAGGGAATGACACTATCCCTATATTCTGTAAGTGTCTTTCGCAATCTTGATCAAATCATGGATGTAAGTTACTATCCCTATATTGTGTATTAATCATCTAAAACTAAAAAATTGTTAATGGTGACAATTGTCAAGTGGGACGTTGGGAATGACACTAAGTTGAAAAAAGAAAAAGAAAGATGAGACAGTTGGGCTAATTTATGATTTGCCCCTAAGGGCAAAGATGGAGCAAAAGGCATATTTTTTTACTGAAATGTTTTTTCTTTTTGAAGAAAATATCGTATTCTTTTTATTTTATTTTATTTATGCAACATAAATCGTTTATTTATTGATGAATACTTGGCGTAAATAATATGTTTACTAGTTAAATATGCCATTTGTCTCTGGTAAAAGATTAATTTCATAAATGCTCATGAACTTTATATTTTTTTTCTAAATGTCTCCTAAAGTTTAAAGGATTCATTTAACCCATAAACTATGAAAAGTGGTTAACACTCATCTAGGAAATTATAATGCAGAGAGAGAGAGAGAGAGAGAGAGAGAGAGAGAGAGAGAGGGAGAGAGAAAGTATGATATGTAACGTGTCTTTATAGATAGCAAAAAAGAGAGAAATATATATATATATATATCACATTTGGTTCATAGATTCAGAATTATGAATCAAAATCATTTTTAATTTACGTGTATTTTTTGTGAGAGAAAATATTGTAACGAACTACGAATCATGTTAGCACCCCTCCCTCTCTTATCCCCCATTTGCAGAAGTGTTCTATTTTTATTTAAATGTGATTTGGTTAAAGCACAAATTATTTTAAGTTCCTAACTATCCCTGAAGAGTGAAAACATCTGCAACACACCGAGTGTTTTCCCTTCCAATATACAGTCATTATCAATTTTACCATTGTTGCCAACAGTAGAGTTGGGAGAGTTCATTTCTAATATTTAAGCATTAAAAGCCAAACTGTTATCTATTAATAATTTGAGCCAAAACCTTCTTATTACTCTCTATTACTAGTGGAGGCAAAAAAAAGTAATTTTATTGAGCGCATGTATACTTATACATGACTAAAATTTCTTTTAAGAATTTATATCTAATAATGAAAACTTTTACAACTCTAGGGGGGGCATTTCAATGAATGTGGCTGCGTCATAAGGCGCGACCAAATGCCTTAAAATACGCGGTGGGGGGTGGGAGACAAGTACTCTTTTTTCTGATTTCAGAACTCGTATTACTTGTTTCGAACAAATTCTGAGTTGAACATAAGAGAGTTTGTCTTGCAAGTACTCCCAGATCCAAACGTTCGAGTTCCTATAGAAGAATCAAATGAGGTGGCAGTTGCCTGTTCGGGCAAATTGCAACACCGATACTATGCAATTCGATAATGCGACTCTAGGAGGCATGAGAAAGCATAAAAGAAGCTTAAGAGAAGCAAACTTTTATTTTGAACCTTGCAATTACAACAGTAACAGAGAAAAAATTATTTATTGACAACTAAGGAGAGAGAGAACTTATTTGTCCCATAGGAAAAAAAAGTACTGCATAAAAACTAAAAAGACTGCTCCCTAGATAACGGTCTGGATTGCTCCTCTACTTGTTTCTTTTAAGCAGTTTCTGGAACCAGTAAGCAGACATCTTTGGATATCTTTTGAGGCTGTGGTAATCAACATAGACCATCCCAAATCTGGAAGTATAGCCCAACCGCCACTCAAAGTTGTCAAGCAAAGACCAAGCAAAGTAACCAATCACATTGGCTCCGTCATCGGCTGCCTTCTTCAGTTGAAGTAAGTAGCTTCTATAGTAGTTGACCCTTGTGGTGTCGTGCAATCCTTGAGCAAGTGTCACGTTGCCTGGATCATCCATACCTGAAACATTCATAACATAAAGCTTAAAAAAATTGCAATGTGTTCTTTCCCAGAATCAATTGATTAAGTCGCATCCAGTAATATTATGGCAAAATTAAATAATATTGGATCAAATAACAATGAAAATAAACCAAGAAATCAACTTTGTTGTACCATTTTCAGATAGGATTACAGTCGGGTTTCCATAACGCTCTTTTAAGTACATCAAACATTTGTACAAGCCCCATGGTACTTGGTAAAGCCACTCAGAATAAGCCTGCAAATTTCAAATGATTGTGTTATGAAGAAAAAAGAAAAAAGGAAAAAAAAAAAAAAAAAACTTTGAGGTCATGGCTGTTATTAGAAAGGAATATGTAAATGGATTAATGAAACTTACTCTAGGACCAATTAGCTTTCCATTCTTAACATCTGAAAGATTAAAGAGAAATGCACATAAAAGAGTTAGCAATGGAAAAATGTTAGTTCTGTTTACTAACTGTTATATATGTTCTAAGATGAAGAGGGGGAAAGCTTACATGCAAATCCCACATTCCAGTCCTGCTGGTACCCCAAGACTTTTGGTTTTGACGCATGTGGATCATACATGTAGTATGAGGTGTATTGGTTGATACCCACAAAATCGATCGAGCCCTTAACAATCTTAACCTGCTCTTTTGTGAACTTGGGTAGCCTTTCTCGTACTATCTCTTGTATTGTTCTTGGATACTCACCATATACAATAGGATGAAGGAACCTATGCGAATTCGATATGTAAGAAAGTTGGCATTGGTAAAAGTATTTCTTGAATTACAATACATTTTTTTCATTAATATGAATGTAATCCTTTTCAGGTGCAAGTTATACCGAGTAACCATTCATTGAAAAGACGCCCAAGATTGAACTACTAATGATGAGAATGCGAAACATGCATGTTGTTGATATCTTCACTTAGAAAGGAAATTTACCATCCGATATGAAAGTCCCGCGCTCTCTGTGCTGCATAGTTATCAGCCTTTGACCGAGTAAGTGGCTCATACCAGACAAAATCTGTGAGAATTCCAATCCTTCCTTTTTGTGTTTTCTGAAATGAAAATACTTTTTTTTAGTAAATTAACAGAGACTTCAAAATTGTTTCATGAATCTAAAGCAACAAAAAATGTTCAACTGACTTGATACTTTTCGCGGTATCTTTGAACCGCAGCTGCATGTGATAAAATCAAATGATGAGCAGCAATGTAAGGCTCCGTTGCTGAATTCCCAGCTGTGCAGTTCCCAAATTCCTTGGAGCACCTCCCTGGGGCATGCAATCCATTGTCATAACCAAGAGCAGCCACAACTCTTGGCTCATTGAAAGTCATCCAGTTCTTTACTCTGTCTCCAAATGTCTTGAAACAAAAGTCTGCATAATCCGCAAAATCTTTTCTGCGAAAAAGTAGTAAAAGTACATTTCAAGTTCTATGTTACACCAGAGGATATAAAAATATTGCGAGATTCCGATACACCCCGTCCACAAGAGTTTTTTTTTTTTTTTTTGGTGTCATGGTACTTACACTACTTGGTCATTGAGCAATCCTAAATACTTCTCCTCCAATGCTTCAGGAAGATCATAGTGGTATAGATTTGCATATGGAGTGATGCCTGTAGAAATAAAACCTACTTATTAAGTCCCCCACTATTTGTAAATTGTAATGAGGTTGCTATAAGCTTATTTGGCAACCGTAATACAGAATAACAATACAACTGGTAATGAAATATAGCACATATTTCAAAATGCACCAAAGAAATTACCTCTTTTGATCATGTAGTTGATCAACCTATTGTAGTACGCAACCCCCTTCCAATTTACTTTTCCAGCACCCTCTACATTGACCCCAAAAAAAACATAAGGAAGCTGTTGGATTGCGTTTACTTTTAATTTACGTTTAATTTGATACTTTAATTTAATAATTTAATAGACAAATTATTACATTAAAGTAGTTGCAACAATTTTATTATAAAGAAAACTTTGTGACGGAAGGATAGTATTTTTCCAACTATTGGATTGCATTGAAAATGCATCAAATTAAAAAAGTACGACAATTTAATGAAACTTGATAAAAATCCATCATTTCAAAATGGTGTCCTACAAAAATTTTCCTATCAAAAAGGGAGTTTAAAGTTGAGTCTCCGGACTAAAAGAAGTTGGGTAATTACCTGGAAAAATTCTGGACCATGAAATTGAAAACCTGTAGGCATCAAAGTTGAGCTTTTTCATGATATCAACATCTTCCTGAAACAACAAAATAAGATTCAAATTTTCAAATATCTCCATGACAAATAGTACTACAAATGGACATAAAAGTTTGTCCCTGTGCGGTACCCTTTTTTGTAACTTCAAAAGGGCTTCTATCATGGCGTCCTTGTGGCACTAATGCTAAGAATACAATTACTTTTGAACTCTGAATGTAATAGAATGGTAAATTTACCAATCTTAAATGATATACATTTTAGATGCGAACTTGATATGATTACTTGTAAATGAGTATAGTGTCAGTAGAAAGACCATGGTTCGTTTGGTAACGTTTTTAAAATGATTTATTTCAGTATAAAAGTAAAAATAATATTGTTTTGAGAATCATTCTGAGACTGATTCTGAAATTATATTTGGTTGATTTTTTAAGAGATTATTTTAAGTATAATAAAAAGTGAAATCGTATTTGATTATTATTATTAATTAAAAAACAAAAAAAGAAAAACAACTTTTAACTGTTTTTTAATTCATTCACAAAAAATATTCTCACTGTATTTTTATTTTTATTTTTATTTTTAAAATGTTTACTAAACAAACACAATTTACGAACCGCTTTTATTTTTAAATCTCAAAAAATATACAAAAATATTTTAAAAATAATCTAAAATTAATTTTAAACGCACCTTATATAATTTATAATCTGTAAAAAACAGATAAAAATCAAAATCGAATACAACCCTAAAAAAAGTCGACATAGAAATACAACCCTCAAATCGAATAAACGTTACTCGCTAGGTGACACAGAGCCAAAATCTGAATAAAAGGGCTTTTTTGGGGAATCAAAATCCGGTGAAAGATCTTTTAGACAAAAGAAAGAAATTGACAGGTCCCACTGGCCACTCTCTTGACAGTGATCTTGGCTCTTTTGTCAAAAACAACCCATGCCTCTGTTGATTAGTCACAATTATTGTCTACATCTAAGGTAGAGTGGGGACCACCCCTTTGAACAACAATATCGACTCGCTCCAAGTCCGAATGGACAATATTTTTCTTCCACTGTTTTTGTCATTTTTCGTCGGTGAATCATAACGTGTTTAGACTCGTTCACTTTGTCAATTTGAATTTAAAATTTAAATTTTATTACAGTAAAAATTTTTAAAAAATAATCATATTAAAAAATTCTCACATAACATCACATTACAACTCAAATTAAAAACTCGAATCAACGAACTAAACAGATTTAATTTTTCTCCAATAAAAATGATAAAAGGAAGAAGGATTTATAGTGGAAGATACCATAGAACTACAAGAAAATATTGAAATGGGTACTTCTTGAGAACGTTATCAGCTGTCTTTCATATAAGAATGACAAAATTCATGTATTATTTTTACTCCAGTCCACTCAATTTTAAAGTCACTATTAATTTTTAAAACTTTCATTTTACCCTTAAAATTTTGAATTAATCATACTTAAAAGAGTAAATATGGAATTAAATTTCAGTTTAAATAATTTTATATATTTTTTCATAAAAATTTAAATTTTAGTTCGAATCATTCATGAACTTCCATGTTAGCATTTTCCTTCCCAAAAAAAAAAAAAAAAAAAGAAGTGATATTATGTGGTCATATGAACTTCCATGTTAGCATTTTCCTTCCGAAAAAAAAAAAAATACAGAAAGTGATATTATGTGGTCATGTTTTCCGTTTGTTTTATCATATATTCTATAAAAGGATTATGTGACGTTAATTCTGTGTTTTATTTTTTTTTTTTTTTTTTTTGCCATTTTGTAACAGAAATTTTAATATGAGATATTAAAGGCTTATTTTTTTAGAGTGTAATTTAAGTGTAATTTTTAAGTTAAATTTGAGTTATAACTTAAATTGAAGTTGTAATTTGAATAAAGTTGAGTAAAGTTGAATAAAATTAGAACTTAAAAAAACATAAATTTAAATAAAATTAAAACTCAAGTTGTCTTTTTTTTAATATTTTAAATAAAAAAACAACTCCTAAGGTTCCGTTCAGTTTATTATTAAATTGAATTTTTAATTCAAATTGAGACGTAATTTTATATAAAAAATTTTAATTGTAATAAAAAAATTAAATTTATTTTTTTATAAGAGTTATTAATTATAATAAAATTAGAATTAAAAATTTAAATCAGTGAAATGAATTAGATTTAAGTGGTATTAATTTATGATTAAGAAAGTAAATTAAATAAGAGCGGCAAGTTCAGAAGTTGTAGGTAAAATAGCGAATGGATAAGGTCATTTTAATCACTGAGATTAGATCGCAAATGCATCCCAAAAATAGGATATTCTATTCGCTGGGAGAACCACACGGCGGAACGTAACCGTGAAAACTGAGATTCAGCAAAAAATTAAAAAATAATAAAAAAAGGGCTTACTCTGTAATGGTGATACTGGTCTACTGTAACCTCCGCCGTGCCATTATTAGCAATAATTCCTGTTTTCAAAAAAACACTCATTTCAGTTTCAGTAATTCAACTTAAGAGAATATAATTTTCTACCAAAAAAAAAGAAAAAAGAAAAAAAAAATCTGAAATGAGTATGAAGATTTGTGATTATATGAATCTGAAGAATGTATAAGATTTTGCTCACCGGGAGTTTTGACGAAAACGTCCCAAATGCTGGGCCCACGGCCGTCCTGGTGGGTCATGCCTTCGACCTGGTAAGCCGACGTCGCCGTTCCGAACACAAAGCCTTTCGGAAAGCTGGCTCTGCTGAGCCCGCCAGTGTCCAAATCGAGCCTCTCAGGCGACAACGAAGAAGAGGCTTCATTGAGTTCCGCTGCACTCGCAGAGTACTGGATTAAAACCAGGAAGGAAAACAAGAATACTAACCGAGTTCTCATCTTTAGGAGCCGAAGAGGGAGAGAGAGAGGAGTGTGAGTGAGATATGGATTTTTTTTTTTTTTTTCCGTGCTTTTATAGACGAAATTATTACAAAGTGATTTTTATTTTTATTTTTGTTTGTTTCCTTTCTTTCTCGATTCGATAAGTTTTATGATACGATTCTTTATCCTTATTCCCTATCATTAGGAATTTCTGTTTTATTCGTTTAATTAACTTTTAAATAATATAAATAGAAATAATTATGTGTCATAACTTTTAATACAAATATTTAATATAAGAATGTTAAAAAATTAGGTCTCGTTCATTTTACGGATTTAATTTAATTCGAGTTGAGATGTGACATTTTTTAAAATTTTTATTATAACAAAAAAAGTTAGATGTGATATTTTTTGAAAAATTTTTTACTGTAAAAATTTAAAATTAAAAATTAAATCGGTAAAATAAACGAAACCTAAATAAGAATTTATCTTGTATGGCTTTTTATCGGTATGATTAGTTATTGATTGTTAGATCTAGTCCAACTCATATTAAATTAAAAATGTAAGCCGATTTTTTTTTTTTTGTTCCTTTCAATAAATTTTATAGTAGGATTCTTTATCCTTATTCCCTATCATTAGGAGTTTTTGTTTTAGTCGTTCAATTAATTTTGAAATATTCTAATCTATAATTGGAAACAAATATTTGACATAAAGACGGTTGAAAAAAAATTAAATTTAACAATTAAAACAACACTATCCAATTGGTAGGGAACAAAAGGACAGTCCTACTGGTTCCTTTTTTTTTTTCCCGTTGAAAGGGAAAAATTGTTACAACTTGCGAGTTTATCAAGAACAGTCACGGCAGTCCCATTCACTTCACTGATTTGAGTTTAAAATTTGAGTTTTATTACGATAAAAAAATTTTAAAAACAGTCACATTTAATTTTTTTTATTATAGTAAAAAATTCTCACATAAAATCACATCTCAACTCCAATTATAAACTCAAATTACCGAAGTAAATTTCTGCTAAACCAATCACAGGTAAGATAATGAAGCATGATGAACCATTATCATCCGTGATGCAAATGTCCTTCGGCTTTACTAGGCCTCAATTTCCTAAATTTTTGTCGTTTTGGCCTTTTTTTTTCTCCTCAAAAAGGTGTCGTTTTCCTATTATTTTAGTACATAGCAATCACTGGCACGATGTATAATATTAGTTTTTTTTAACGTGCTCTGTGTTATACGTTGCCGTGTTTGAGAAGTGTGAAGAGTTTATTATTTATTGAATAAAAAAATTTATTTATATAAATATTTAAGGATTTTTGAATTTATTTAAAAGAAAGAATATGTATAGAGGTAATGTTTGATATGGTAGAAATTACACATACAATAATTTAATAAAGGTACATTTGAAAAATTTTATTTTGACTGTTGACAAAAAAATAATATAGAAACACATGTGAAAAAATTACTTGCATAGAATTAGAGTGAGAAAAAATATATTTTTTAAAAATACACAAACAAATTAAAATGCAGAAAACACAGTAAAAAATAAAAAAAAAATAAGCAGACGTTGTCACGTGACAGTCTCATAGAAAAGATCTTTGCTCTTTTATGTTTGTTAGATGTTAGATTAGACTAATAAAGAAATGGTTATCAAAACTTGCGGAATTTTTGTTTTTTAAAAAAGAGTTTCTCTAGTAGGTCAATTCTATCGGTAGTGTCAGTTTCTGACTATTAAATTAATTAAAATTATATAAATAAAAAAGTATGCAGAATAATATTTTTAATGCATATTTTAATAGTTGAAGATAAAAAAAATTATCAGTAGTCTATTTTTTTGTCCTATTTAGAAAAATAAATAATGATACCGTTTTGTTTTTGTTTTTTGTTTTTTTTTTTTTCCCATGCATCACTATAAATTTCTCATTAATGTTATTTCCGAGAAAGAAAAATAAAAGAAAAACCACGTTGAATAACCCTTAAGAAGTTCCTCACGGATAGTATTAATACCACTTTTATGAATTTCATGCGATCCCACTATCATAGTATAAATTGAAAATTCAAGATTTTTGTTGTAACAACTTAGGTCTCCCGAGCCATTACTTATAATGATTTTAGTCCGTTCACTTCGCTGATTTGAGTTTGTAATTTGAGTTTAGATGTGATTTTATGTGACCTTTTTACTGTAGCAAAAAAGTTAGATGTGACTGTTTCTGAGAATTTTTTACTGTAGCAAAACTCAAATTCTAAACTCGAATCGGTTAAGTGAACGGGGACTTTAAATCTCTTTTACTATTTTAAAATCGTAAACTGAGTACTCAAAATTTTGAGAAATTTTTTTTGAAAACTTTTTTTGTAAATCACTTTTCTTTCGCTTTTAGTCAAAAGCAGAAAAATAAAAACAACTTGTAGTTTTAAACATGATAATCTTACGAAGGTTCTAATCCAACATAACTGCGATAATAATACAATCCAGGTTTTAAGTACTTAGAAGTTAAAAACATAAGTATGATTAAGCATGATTATAAAGTCTTCATGAGGATAATATTTAAACCATACATTTAATCTGATAACACTCAAGGTCATATTAATTATTAATTCTTTTTCCTTACGGAAACTAGTTACCTCCTTTGTGAAGTTGGTACAACACTTAACTAATTCTGATTACCTCTTCCTCAATTTAAAGTGAATATACAATTGTGATAATGTCACATGAATATTATAAATCATCTTTCATGTCAATCACAAAGAATCGGTGCATCCAAGCAAAAAAAAATCTCAAGCATATCTTTTAAAACTCACTCATGTTGTAAGCGAGGTTTGTACTCACTTGGGGTTGGACTAAATTTTCCTTCACCAATGGGTTCATTTTCCTACAAGAAATAAAATATAAAACAAGGCCTAAAGTTAAATCTAACCATTTGTATTATTTTGCCCTCGGTCAAAGTTTAGTCAACAGATCTTTCAAACACATTAACTTTTTATTGGGACAGAATCTATAAAAACTCAAAACATGAAACGTTCCAGATCTTAGTAAATCATATATAAGCATTAACTTGTTTTCACTCATCTCAATTTTTAAAAGTTTTTTGTTTTCAACCCAAACGTTCAAGATCTTAGTAAATCATATATATGCATTATAAAGTCCATATTTTCATTCCATACTGTTGTGTGGAAAAACGTGATAAGACACCTAGATCAACAACACCATGACACGTGGCCATAACCGCTCTCCACCAAGCACGCAACCCTCGACGCTTATGTTTCCCTCCGAATTAGCTGCAGAACCCAAAAATGAAGTCCAGATAAGGGCGGCGACCCCTTATGACGACGACGGATAACACCGCCTGAATCAAGGCGTCAAAGATCCCTCGACCGCAGAAAAGATCACCAGAAAGGACGATGAGGGCTAAACGGTGCTGGCGACGAGGAGAGCGTCCTTCTAAGATACGGCAGGTTGCGTGCAAAGGTGGGAGACGTCTGACAACATTAATTACAAGTTCTCAAACCACCCTATAGGAGACAGAAAAAGCATTACGAAGAATCACATAGCCATAATAGAAGACTAATTGGCTGAGTGAACAGTGCTGATTAGTGGGTTACGTCTGGGCCTGCCAAGGGAAAGCACTTGAGTGCATCCACTGATCAAAGAAACCCACTAGGTGAAGAAAGTCCGGTATAAAAGGATGAAGACCCCCACCGAAAGAGGGGTGAGAAAACAAAAACACAGGAAAAAAGAAAGAGAGCCATAACTTGTAAATTGTTGCCCTCACAAAAGAAATAAAAAAACCCACAGTGGATGTAGCTCAAATTTTATAGAGTGAACCACTATAAAATCCTTTGTGTTTGTTTACATACAGTTCATTTTAACACACAGATACTCATATCTAACAAGTATCTACTCTTTCACTAAACACATAGGTCGGTAACCCGAAGGGAAACCTCAAGGTAACCTGGCCGGTTTTTTGTTGGCGAAATTTAACCGTCAACACACACTAACCATTTCTCATGCTTAATCTTAGATTTCATGCCAAATTAGAATCACATTTTTCGCAAGACTATTTCTAGTCTACCAGCAAGATTTCATTTTCATTATATTTTTATGCTTCAAGTCTTTAATCATGTCACACAACAACTAGACTACAACTCTAGACATGCTCTTATCACTTTCAAGCAAAAATCCCAACTTCTAGAGGCAAAAATTCCTAAGCCAACATTATTCTCATAACAGCTCAATATTAGCAGCCCCTTTTTTGAGTCAAAAACTCAAAAAAGCAACTTGAATTACAACTTTATTCAAGTTCATGTTCTTTTAAGTTTGAACTCGAGTTTAGGACTAAAACTCGAGTTCAAGTTTCCCCTTCAACTCAAGTTCAGAAACTGGAACTCAAATTAATGAACAATATTTTTTCTCTTCTTAAAAATACTATAATTTTTTCGTTTTAATTCTGATTGAGATGATTTTTTTTCTATATGTTGACAATGAAAAGACGAATAAAACCCCACCCATATACCCAATTAAAATTTTTCATCAGTATTGAGTTTTTATTAAAATACTATTTAAATACAAATTCAAGTTTTGACTCACTCAAACACAAACTCAAAAAGATTCTTTTCTCAAACTATAACTCAAATGTACACAACCAAACATAAACTCAAGTTATAACTTTAACTCAAATTATAATTTAAACTCAACTTAAAATTTATACTCAAATTATCTAACTTAAAAAGAGCAAAAGAACACCCCTAAAACTTTAAGCTTAACTTTCTAACAAGGTTGGTTTTCTTACCTTGAGATGTTGACGTGTCTTCTAGTCAAAACTTGCCTTGACTCATATTGATCTACCTTCTATGAAAGAAAAGAACTCAACAGGCTCTAAAAGTCAACATAAGAATTTTATAATGACAAGACTTAAGATTTGTTTAATTTATTGATTTAAGTTTTTAATTTAAGTTAAGATGTGATTTTATTGAGAGCTTTTTATTATAATAAAAAAGTTAGATGTGACTATTTTTAAGAACTTTTTATTATAACAAAATCAAAGTCATAAATGTCGATGAATGGATGAATTTGTTATATATATTAATTAGTCCTAAATTGAGAAAAGGAATATTGTTCACGATAAATTGATCTGAAAAAAATTATAAAAGTCTCATTTATTTTATCAATTTGAGTTTTTTTATTATAAAAAACTTTCATAAATAATTATATTTAATATTTTTATTATAATAAAAAATTCTCATATAAAATTACATTTTAATACAAATCAACGAACTAAAAAAGTTTTAAAAACATAAAGGTCTCGTTCATTTTATCGATTCGAGTTTTTAGTTTTAGGTTTCTACAGTAAAAAGCTCTTAGAAAATGTCATATCAAAATTTTCTGCTACGGTAAAAAGCTCTCAAAAAATATCACATCGCAGCTCGAATCGAAAACTCAAATCCGCGAAATGAACGAGACCAAAAAGTGTACAACGATGGAAAGGGCACGTGAACCCTTTCGTATCCACTAGGTTAAGGGTAAATAATTCAAGATTGAACTATCGTTTTACCCACTTTGGGGACCACAAAATTTGGTCAGACATCGATTGGTGTGAGATCAGCATCTTAAGGGGAATTATCCCGAGAAAATAACATTCTTTTACTTTTATTGTTAAACCAGCTGGAGAACATGCTCCTGAGAACGTGCGGACAGCACATGTTGTCGTGTTGAGATTATTCAAGTAGTTGTTTCTTGTTTATTACACAATTGAAAATTTATTTTATACATAATTAGAATGTGTTTAATACGAAAATTTGTGTCATAATTTATAATTCGTTATAGTATTTTTTTTATAAAAAATACACATAAATTAAGAATAATTTAAATTATAATTCTAAATTCGTAAACTAAACGTTTATTTAAGTGTTTTTGAGTTTACTTTAAAAATATATATATTTACAATTTTAATTGAAATGAAAATCATTTTGATTTAAAATTTATATCTTGTCTATTTTAGTGAGTTTGAAATATATTTTAAACTTTTCAGTTCTAATATTTTCTTTCATAAAAAATATGAAAATAAAAAGAAAATAAAAGGGAAATGAAAGCGTAAGGAAATTGAGAGCACACATTCACGCTTTCTATAGACATGACATATTTTAGAATAAATCAAATAGAAATTAATGCTATGTTTGGTAAGAAAGAAAGAAAATAGGATAAAAAGAAAATATGAAAGTGATGAAAAATAGTAATGATAGAAAGGAAATTAATTTTCTTTTATGTTGTTTTGTATGAGAAGATGGAAAGAAAATGAGCTTACCTTCACTTGTTTGGTATTGGAAGTTAAATTGGGAGGAAAGAAAAAATCTTAATCGTAAATTACTTTTATACCCTTAAATTTTTTGCTTGGATGTTGATGGAGAAAAGGATAGTTTAGTAATTTTGCTCACTTTAATGAGTTGTCCCCATTTTTCATCTTATTTTCTGCCCACTTGTGAAAAGAAAAAAAATAGTGGGCCCACATGTATTATTTTCCACTTTATTTTCTCTTCCTTTCTCTTTTCTCTCCTACCAAACAACTTACATTTTCATTTTTCCTCCCAAAATCCCTACATGTAAGAAGGAGAATGATGTATGAGTAAGGGTATGTTTGAAAAAGAAAAAATATTTTAAAGGGCTAGAAAAGAAAAATGATTAGTAAACACGTTTTTAAATATGAGATTACAAGTAAAAAGTAATGAGAACAAAATGATTTAAGATTAGTAGTTAAGTAAGAGATAGAAAAAGAACAAAATAGGCTAAGGCAACATGGAGAAACCAAAGACTCGTGCTCATTACTATTTTTATACCAATCAAGATCATATTGTGTCACGCCCCCCAAACGGGGTGGGTGACGTGGAGCTCGATTAGGGATTAATAAAGCAGATCCCCAACCGGGTCCCACACTTAGCTGCATTAAAATATAATTAATCTACATAATCCAGGAGCCGCTGACACACAGGGCTCCACCCCACAGGACATACAGCATCATACATACATGTTCATGTAAATAAACAATTACAACAGACATCATCCACAGTCTAGTAAATCCAAATATTAATTAAGTTTACATAACTTGTCTCAAGTTCCTTACATTTGCTCAAGAGGATAACACAATCCTCGCTTGCTCAATCCGTAGCACCTCTCAGCTACGATGCACCGCTCCTCGAATCTCCTGGGAGGGGTTTAAACATTTGAAACATGAGCGAAAGGCCCAGTAGGATATAATTTGAAATAATTTAAATAAACGAACAAATAAATAAGTGCGATAATGAAATAAATAAGACATTCAGCCCGACAGAACAGCCGGAACCTCACATCCTTTTTCTCAAAGGAAATATAACAGAAACTAACCGTATTACAGGCTTCAGCAAGTAATTAGTACAAATTACTCACCTCACCAAGTGCCTCGCCTACCGGACCGGTTTCGGGTTCTGCCCCCGAGGATGCACTCTCCGCATCCTATCTAGGCTTACAGCAATAGACTCTATTACCAGTTCACAAGATCTCTTATCTTAAGAAATCATCCGTTTAACATTATGAAATCGTTCATATGACCCCACGAACTACTCAAGCCGCGGGCCCCATGACTGAACAAGCCATGAGGTTCCATGACTAGACAAGCTATGGATTCCATGGACAGGACAAGCCAAGGATTTCCATAAACTAACAAGCCATGGTTTTTAAAACATTTTTCTTTCGCAAACCAATCCCTTTCTTTAAAACATTTTCAAGGCCAAAATCTTCTTTGAAAACAGGCTCACAAGGAAAAGGGATAGAAATCCTACCTCGCACAATCAAACCTGGGACTAGCGTTGCCCTTTTCCGGCTTCCGCTTCCTCAAGCCCCTTCAGTCTGAATCCACAGCGAGCACTGATACAAGATAACACCTTAGGATCAATCCTCAGTCCTAAAGTAATCCAATCTCAATCATATTCCAAGATTTTCCAATTAGTGTGCCCTAATCAATTTTCATGTTCAAATTCCATTCCAAGGGTTTTAATTATCAAATCAGGGATTAAGGATACTAATCCTTTCATCCCAAGTCCCCAAATGAAGCTAATTTGGGTTCTCCCCGAAAACAGGGGTCAAAACGACAATTTCAGGCCAAACAGGGTCAAACCCCGTGTACACCGGTCGACCGGAGACAGAGGAGTGCATCACCACCGGTCGGCCGGTGGTGTGCACTCCGGTCGACCGGTCCGGTCGGCCGGTGGCCTCAACGAAGTCCGGTCGACCGATGCGGTCGACCGGTGGACATTTCCAGTTCGCGAAAAATCGCGGAAATCAGTCCAAAATCCTGCAAATCCAGTCCCAAATCACAAAATCTCAAGGGACAACCACTAGATCTGGGTTCTAGGTCCTAAAACAAGTCCAAAGAACCCAAGATCTCCAATTTCTACCCTAGTTTCACTCAAAATCCATCAAAATCCGTTTTGAACCAAAAATGAGTTTTAAATCCGAAAAACTTGAAATCCAAGAGAGGTTCTTTCAGTAATCTTACCTTAAATCCTTCTCTTGATGTTGAAAACTCTTTGAAATCACTCTTGGTTCGAATCCGGTCTTGATTTGAGACAAAAAATGGAAGAGAGAGAGGGAGAGAGGGCACGGGAGAGTGAGAGTGAAAGAGAGAGAGTGAGCCGCACGGGAGAGAAAAGAAGAAAAGAAAGAAAAGAAAAGAAAAAGGGAAAAGAAAAGAAAAAGGAAAATGAAAAGAAATGACGTGTAAAATATAACAGTCCAGAAATGCGCCCATACACACTTCTGGATTAAATAAATTACTGTAAATAATTTAAATACCTTGGAATCATTTAAACTCAATTAATTAAATCAGATTAGGCACACTAATAATCTTAATTACCTTAATTAATCTCAATTAATTCTTCAGGGTGTTACATATTGAGTACAAATCAAATAGAAAAATATAAAACTGCTAATTAAGTTGCACATGTGAAAATGAAAAAACATATATTTAAGTAAGCATATACTCAAAACAAAAAATATTTCTACAAGTTAAAAAAGGAAAAATATATATTTTAATGGAATACATTTTAAAATATAATACTGGGAAAAGTGGTATAAGAAAATAAAGAAAAATGTTAAGAGAAAAATTAAAAGAAAGCAAAAGCTAATAAACGTTTAAATAACCTAATAGGGATTTGTTTAAGAAAAATTACCTCATCAATGACAGATAAAATACTTATTAGTGTTGTGCGAAAAACTGTTTAAAAGGAGACATGTTTGAGTAATTTTGTTTTAGTGGCTCAATTAGAAAAATATAAGTATAAGGATTGCTTTTGAAATAAAAAGTATTGCACGAAAATTATTAAAAATAGAGACTAACTTGTAACAAAGTAAAAGGATCACAAGATGAGAAAATACTATTTCAAAAAGCACATCGAAAAAGAATTACAATGTACATGAGTTGTTTGGCAAACATGAAAAAAGAGAAGAAAAAAAAAACAAAAAAAATAAAGTAAGGATACATTGGAAAGAAATTGTGTTACTAGAAATAAAACGGCAATAAAAGTTTCGTTGATTTGAGTTTTTAATTCTAGTTGAGATGTGATTTTATGTGAGAGTTTTTTACTGTAGTAAAAAAGTTAGATGTGACTGTTTGTGAGAGCTTTTTACTGTAGCAAAACTCGAATTTTAAACTCAAATCAGCGAAATGAACAAGGCCTAAAGTCATTTTTTACGATATATTTACAATCTTGTCACCACTTTTGATTAGAAAAATCTAGCGATCTTATTATCCTATAAAAAAAATAACTGCAGATAGAAACCCATTGTGATTCAGAAAAAGCAACCAAACTTGTGATTTCTTCTTCACTCCAGTTCATCTAAAAAAAAAAATAATAGTAATAATGACAACAACAACCACGATGAGGAGTAACATTACTTTTCGACTAAAATTTCATTCATACTCTAATAGGTTCTTTGATAGAACAAAGAGAATGGCATTTTTGATGTTGGTCTAAAAATTGGATCTTATTGTAACTAATAGGATAACAAATTATTTTTTCAACTTCAAAAAAAAAAAAAGAAAAAAGATAACAATTTTTTTTAATTGAAAATAAAAGAAACATGGCAACTTGTAGAGGAGCGTCTGAAAGATTGTCTTGTAGGGCGTCTGCCCATAGCACGCCTAATGAAGTTGAGAGTTTCATGTCATTGTTGGTGCATTACTGCGGGGACCAGGTCCAATCCACCTCTATATATTGACTTTCAACAATTCAATTTGTAACTCTACAAAGCTCATAACATATGCTGATGTGCATGAAAAGTCAGGGTTCGTTTAGTTCGTTAATTTGAATTTTTTATTTGAGTTTAAATGTAATTTGATGTGAGAGCATTTCACTGTAGTAAAAAAATTAAATGTGATTATTTTTAAGAGTTTTTTACTGTGTTAAACTCAAATCGGTGAAATGAATGCAGCCTCAATTTCTTTTCTTTTCTTTCCTTTTCCTTTTTTTTTTCATTGTCTATATATGTGTGAATATGTGTGTGTGTGTGTATATATATATATATATATATATATTATGTATATGTATCTTGAACTGAGTACTGTAACTCGTAGCTCATCTCAAATGTTGCCTCCTCATTTTCTCCTTAAGCTACATTTTATAGACTACAGAAGGCATTTGATATTCAAGGAAGACTGTGCTCCATGTCACTGGCACTGTCACGACTCTGCAAGTACCCAATTGGGGAAGCAATAGATTTCCAATTTGCAAGTGTTTGTCAAAATTTGTAGGGGCTTGTTCTTTTATTTAAAAAACTCAAAAAAATATAATTTGAATTTCAATTTTATTTAAGTTTATATTCTTTTAAATTTTAATTTTATTTAATTTTATTCAAATTACAACTTCAACTCAAATTATAACTTAAATTCAATTAAAAAATTACACTTAAATTACACTTTAAAAGAACAGACTCGTAATTATTTGCAAAATAGAGACAAGCTTGCAAAGAGATAGCTGGCGGATAACACAGCTGTGTTGGTCCACACTTGTTTATAACTCCCTAATTACAAACTTCTACCAAAAAAAAAGCAAGGCGCATAGATTTGGATATGATCAGCTTACTCTCGGAAAACTTTTATTTTCGTATTATTTAGAGTAACTTACACTAATGTACCCCAAATTATTCATTTTTTTTTTTCATGATGAACTCCAAATTTTTAATTTATATAAAAGGCACCATGGACTTTTAAGTTGTAATTAAAGTCTAATAGTTGATGGCGTTATTGAATTGATCACAATGCAAGACACGGGATTTACATGTGACATGATATGAAAAATGACGATCTTTGCTTTTCATATGTAAATCTCGTATTTTAAATCGTCAATTTGATAATATTCATTAGTTATTAAACCTTAATTGCTACTAATTTTAAATTTCAAGGTGAATCTTACTGATTTTGAAAGTTCAAGATCCGTTATGTAAAACACTTATAACTTCAAGTGCAATAATGCAATTTACTATGTTATATATTACCTTAGAATTAAAAAAGATCACAATCATGTGAACTCTATGGAAAAAAAATAGAGGCTAAGATTTCTCATTGAATTACTTAACCAAATAAAATACAACTGAAAGTAAAGTTTATATAGACTAGTGAAATAAGAAAGAAAGACTATTCTACCCTTAATGAAGAGAAAAATAAAAGATAATAATGATAACTAATATAATTAACATCCCCCCTCAAACTCACGATGCGGCTGCAATGAGCATCGAGAGTTTGCCAGACAAAAAATGAAAACGCGAAGTGGAGTGCGACTTTGTGAACAAGTCAGCAATCTGCATATTAGAAGAGACGAAAGGTAACGTAAGAGTGCCAACTTGAAGATGATGTCGAGTGACATGACAATCAATCTCAATATGTTTGGTCCGCTTATGAAAAACTGAATTGCGCGCAATTTGAATAACACTATTGTTGTCATAATACAAAGGAGTAGGCCGATCAAGAAAAACACCCATATATGCGAGTAACCGACGCAACCAAACTATCTCACAAGTAGTAGAAGCCATGGCACAATACTCTACCTCTGTGGAAGATCTAGAAATGACATCTTGCTTCTTACTCTTCCAAGAAATGAGAGAATCACGCAAAAAAAATACAAAAGCCAGTGATAGACTTACGATCTGTATGGTCACTTGCCCAATTAGCATCAGAGAATGCACGCAGTTCTAAGGATGAAGTAGATGGAAGTAAAAGACTCTGAAATTGAGTACCACAAAGATACCTCAAAATGCGAAGAACAACAGCCTAATGAACTGTAGTAGGTGAAGTAACAAACTGACTAACTATATGAACATCATATGCAATATCAGGATGAGTGATGGTGAGATAAACCAAGCTACCAACAACAATACGATATAAGCTAGGATCCGGCAAGGGAGAACCATCAGAAGAAGAATACCAGGCATTAAGTTCAAGAGATGTATCAACAATCTTATTGTCAGTAAGACGAGCACGCTCAAATATGTCAGTTATATACTTAGATTGAGAGAGAAGATAACCTTTTGGAGAGGAGGCAACTTCTATTCCCAAAAAGTAACGCAACGAGCCTAAATCCTTCATTGCCAAACAACGAGCTAACTCTGACTTTAGTGTTGCAATCCCATCAATATCATCACCAGTAATAATCATATCATCGACATACAAATAAAGCATAATACGACTGGCAGTGGTATTTTTGATAAATAAGGCTGAATCATGATAGCTAGGACGGAACCCAAATGAAGTAATCACTGTAGAGAACTTCGTAAACCAGGCTCGAGATGCTTACTTGGGACCATAAAGAGCTTTTCTAAGCCTGCAAACTTCACCAGGTTGATGAGGAACCCCTGGAGGGGGTAACATGTAAACCTCTTCTTGAAGGTCACCATTCAAGAAGGCATTTTTAACATCCATCTAAGATATGTGCCAACAACGAACAGAGGTGACTGCAATGAGGGTGCGAATTGTAGTCATTTTTGCAACTGGAGCAAATGTCTCCTCATAATCCATCCCTTCACTCTTGATTCTGATGATGTCACAACCCCTATTTCATACTCACCTGCTCCTACTTCAGATTCTGATTCTTGCAGAGTTCCTCCTGATAGTTCAACGACTGGAACTTTGGCTCCCGATACACCTGTTGATCCCTCTCCTCCTACAGCTACCCCATCACCTCCTGAGACTGTGGCTCCTCCTCCTGCTCGACCTACATGAATTCAGGGTTGTGACATCATCAGTATCAAGAGTGAAGGGATCAACATGAATAAGATTAGACTGAGTCATATTATGAGAACTAGCAGGAATGGAAAAGAAAGATATATGCTCAATAAACTTAACATGACGAGATACATATAATTTTTTACTAACTGGATCATAACAACGATACCCCTTTTGACCTGCACCATAACCTAGAAAGACACAAATAGCGAACCGAGATGATAATTTATTACGTTCGATATGAGGAAAAAGGACAAAACAAGTAGACCCAAACACGCGCAAGGATGAGTAATCAAGAGCACAACCATATAATTTTTCAAAAGGTGACAAACCTGAATTGTGGGAGGTGGGAATCCTATTAATCAAATGAGTAGTAGTAAGGATGGCTTCTCCCCAAAATTCACTAGGAACATAGGCTGACAAATAAGAGAGAACGAGCAGTTTCAACAAGATGCTTGTGTTTTCTTTCAGCAACACCATTCTGCTCTGGAGTGTCTGTACAAGAAGTTTGGTGAATTGTTCCATCGAAAGCAAGTAATTCAAAAAAAATCGTTAGAGGTATATTCCCCACCCAAATCACATCGAAAAGTCTTGATAACGGCCGAATGTTGAGTTTTGACAAGAGCACGAAAAGTATGAAAAATAGCAAAGAAGTCAAAACGACGCTTCATAAGATAAACCCAACAATAACGAGTGCAATCATCAATAAAGGAAACATAATATCATGACCCCCCCCCCCCCCCCCCCCCCCCCCCCCCCCCCCCCCCCCTTGTGGGTAAAGGAGAAGGTCCCCACACATCAGAATGAACAAGATCAAATGGTGCAAGAGAAAAAGAAGTACTTCTATTAAAAGGTAAAGCAGAAAATTTGGCCAATTTGCAACCACTACAATCAGAAATATCATAAATTTTTGCACTTCCTAATGCTCCTGTAGAAGCTAAAAGCTATAAACGAGATGCTAAAACATGACCAAGGCGAGAATGCCATAAATAAAAAATAGAAGATGAACGACTCAAATGAAAAGATGACAAATCAACACTGGAAGCTGCAACTTATGGTACTTTAAGCTGATCCAAAACATAGAGTCCCCCTTGCCTACGGCTGGTCCCAATCAACTTTTAAGATTGCAGGTCCTGCACAAAACAATCAGTGGAGGAAAAGAAAAATAAGTATTCAGATTCACATAATTGACTGACAGAAATAGGATTCAAAGTAAGATTAGGAATGCAATAAACATCAGGGAGGGACAAACAAGGTGTGACAATTGAACCGACACCTGCTAAAGGCATATGAGTACCATCAGCAGTCATATCTGACACAGAAGAGTTGGGAGATAAGGAAACAAAGGATGACGAATCAGGTGACATATGATGGGAGGCAGATTCTAAGACCCACAAGGAAGACATACCTGAAGAACTAGAGGGTGATAAACCTATATGAGAAGAGGCAGACATAGCATGCGGCTGCGTGGCAAAGAACTTCTAAAACTGCTCAAACATATAAGGGTCCAATGATGGTGCAACCATCGCAGTATTAGGCTGAGATGGCCCGAAAGTCCACTGCTGTGATTCATTTCCAGACTTCCACGTTGGAGGAACCTGTAATGGCAGTGGTAGATGTTGCTTTTGTTGTTGTTGGGGTTGTTGTTGTTGTCGGGGTTGTTGTTGTTGGTGCTACAGTTGTTTGACTCTATTCAACAACGTAGGACACTGAGCCTTCCAATGACCCTTCTGTTTACAGAAACTGCATTTATCAGGAGCAACCCTCATATTTGACATATTTTGATTACTGGGAGGCGGTTGCTGAGGAGTTGGTGTTGCGAAGACAGAAGGATTGGATATTGGAACAATCCCTTTCCCTGCATGAGACTTAAGGCAAATCTCTTCTGCCAACAATTCACTGACCACTGAATCCACTGAAGGAAGTGGAATGGGATGCAAAATCTACCCACGCAGCTCCTCAAAATCATCACGGAGCGCCATCAAAAATTGAACTAGTCGTTGTTCTTCTCTTCGGGTAATATAAGGAGCAAATGCCCGCAACTCTTCTGACTCTGTAAGTGCCAACTGGTCCCATAGGTCAGTCATAGCATAATAAAATTCCTGAATGCTCATATTTTTCTGCTGAAGGGCACGAATATCCATCTCCAACTGGTATTGTTTTGCAAAATTAGATTGTGTGTACAATCTTGCCAGATGCTCTCAAACTTCCCTGGCAGTCTCATACTTCGCCAACTGAGTGCCTATCGAATGCACGACAAAATTATTAATCCAAGTAATAATCTTTGAATTATCTGCGTCCCAAGCATCCGACAAATCTACATAATCGGTAGCCTTCTTATCAGTAGGCCTAACCGAAGTGCCTGTGATATAACCCCACATCTTTTTACCTTTTAAAAAATTCTTCATTACACAACTCCAATACGAATAATTCTTGTTATCTAATTGCACACTAATAGACTGCAGAGAATCGTCTCTAGCCCCAGCCATAGCAATACGAAGATAATAATAAACAGAGATGCAATTCAAATCAGAGTCAAGAAAGCGAAAGCGGAAGCGTATGATTTTTTTTTCCTCCTTAGCAAAAATGCAGTAGGGAGAACCAACTCCAATTTTTGAATCATGAGCAAATTGAATCCAAATTGCACCATCAACGTGAGAAAGCCCAAGAAAGACATTGAGCCCAATGAATTAAAAAAAGAGAGAAAGAGGAAAATATACCAAAATTTAAGATAAATTAAAATTAATAGGCCAATAGTTTACATAAGTTAATAAATAAGTTAAATTATTATTTTCGTCCATAAGTTGTCTAGTTATGAACCATAACTTGACAAGTTATTATTCATAATTGTCCATAACTTGTCCGGTTATGAACCATAACTTGACAAGTTATTATTCATAATTGTCCATAACTTGTCCGGTTATGAACCATAACTTGACAAGTTTGTTCATAACTTATCTGATTATGAACCATAACTTGACAAGTTATGGCCTATTAATTTCTATAACTAAAAATTGACCTTTATACTTTCTTAAACTTTTCATATTGGTCTATTTTCTACTATTTCTCTTAAAAAAAATCCAAACAAAGCAAATCTCTTCTTTTCTTTTAATAATATGTAGCAAACAAGAACGACAAGAAATTGGAAAGCACAAACTCAAACCTCAAGTAACAATCGCAATCGAATCCCAAAGCTGAAAGGAAGCCAAGATATATAATTATCAAGATCGCAACAAATTTCCGAACCAAACAAAAAGAAAAAGGTGCACTGATACCATGTGAACTCTATCGAAAAAAATAGAAATTAGGGTTTCTTATTGAATTGCTTAACTAAATAAAATACAACTAAAAACAAAGTTTATATAGACTAGTAAAATACGAAAGAAAGACTATTCTACCCTTAATGAAGAGAAAAATAAAAGATAATAATGATAACTAATATAATTAACAAATCAAACTTTTAGATCGTAGTCTTACAAACCCTTTAGTAATAACTAACATGTATTACAGGCGTAACCTAATGGTCAAAGAAAGTATATAGAGTTAAATGTAACGACCCACTTTACTTTTACGTGTCTGTTATTTAAACTATTTAAACATATTGTTAACTTAACTGCCTAAAATTACATAATTTTTTTTTAAAAAAAACTTAATTGATTTAAACTTGGGCAATTTGAATAAATAAAACATAAATTGTTTAGCATACTTGTCATAACATTTGTATAGACTAAGTTTGTACATCGTACAACCTCGGTCACAAAATATACATAACTTAATTAAAATATTAATAATACTAAAAGTTACAAATAACAATACATATTTTGCGAAAATAAAATCTGCGTAGCAGAATCCATTTCGTTTCGGTTCGACGGCTCACATAGTCCATCGTGCATTGTGAACTGACTTTTAACTTATAGTATAAGTTTTAGCATGAGCTTTTGCTCATCAAGTATAAATATTCACTTGCAAAAATAATAAAAATCGTTTAATAAACATGTCTGATCGATTATGCTTAATTATGAAAATCTTATTATACTATAGGTCAAAGTGTTCGTATTGGTTGCGCATAATTATTGAGAGGTTAGAGTTTATAAGGTTCCCAATGACATTGTAAGATTGTTAAACATATTCCTAATCTAATCCTTCCCCTAAGCCAGAGGATAGGATGATACCTTAACTTATCTTATATGTTACACTTATTGTAAGGTGAGCATGTGATGTGACATCACATTACTATATACAACATATAACTTAGACATAGCAATATGATTCATGCAATTCATATTAAATATAAAACAAGTAAAACATTTTAATTTTGAAGCGGCGTTTGTACTTACATATAGTGCAAACACTCCTCTCTCTAAGATTTGCTGACATAGCAAGACGGTCTAATTCTTTGTAAAACACCCAACAAGAGTAATTATTATGCTAAATGAACTAATTAAGCCTATTCTATTGTTGAAGTCGAAACTCCCTAATTTCTCTCGAGCATTAGAAAAATATCCAGCTAAGCAAAAATTTTCAAAACATTTTTGTTTCTTCAAAATGAAACTCTCGAAATAAAAATACATATTTTGTTTCTTTTTCTCTCCAAAATTTGGCTTTTTTTTTGCTTCTTCAAAAACGCCTTATTTTTGCTTTAATTACATGCTTTGGGTATTTTTAAGGTCAAAATCAGCACCACAATCATCACAATACACGTCGACACCATCTAAAGAAAAAGGTCAACTCGAATCGACTGAAATCAACTAGAGACCAGATCGATTCAAGATGACTGAAGAAGACTAATGACAAGAAGAATGTAGGGACCATCGCCGACTTAGGACTGACCCATGATTGACGAAAGGGATCGCAACGTTTTCTTCACCAACTTGGGCTCTGGATATTTTTTTGCAAGTGCAAAGACTTCATTTGCAATGTCACAAAGTTTGGAATTGAAGTCAGCAATACACTTATTCTTCCTTCATTCGTAACTGCTCAAACCGGGTTGTCAGAATCTACAACTTCGAAGCCTTCACTGTAGCTTTGCCTTCATGTGCAGTTTGGATAATTTCTCACGCCTCCTTCTCTCATGATATCCATCCTGTAAAAATAACCTATACACCAGGGTCTCACCAAAAACAACGTCAATGTCCCACTCTTATACCAATTGACATTACCAAGTTTTCTTTTAGATCAATTAACGAATATCTAAAAACTTGAAGTAAGAAACAAGAGGCACAAAATTTTAGTATCGTGGTTTGGTAACCATCTACTCTGTGGGGCCACGCCTAAATCTTTGAACAATCTACTAAGTAAACAGAGCTACAACTCAAATGGACTTAAACAATCCGAGACTCCCTCTTTAAGTATGACGCCTGTGAACTTGCAACTACCCAATGGACTTGCTCAGTGAGCTTCCCTCAACTTAAAGTTGAAATCTTTTCAACATTCGGTTTTCTCCCGAAAACCTAAATCTCTTCTCCTGAAGAAATAATAATACAAAGTGTTTACAAAATGATTTGACTATCTAAAAGTCTGAGGCTCTCCAAGTGTGCTGAGACTATTGTGAGACTTTAATTAAACATTAAAAAAATCCAGTTATTAAAGATCTTCAATGCAGTTTGCTGTCAACAATCTGTTATAGATTCTGTTGCAACAATTTTTGCAACAGAGCTGTCAAAAACTGATTTGAGGGTCAATAATGCTTATTCTTGAAATCTTCCCGTATAAGACCACATGAACCTGAATGTATTCCTCTAAAACATTGGTGATTCAACCAGCCCAGTAAAATCTCAATCACGAATCAATTATTCCATCAATTTTCTAACTTACCAAAAAATACCAAAAATTGACTCTCACTAAATCAATCCAAATTGATTTCCCATGTACCTGAACGACTTAAGCAGCATAGCAATAGCTTTACTTTCAGCAAATCAATCCATTAAAACCAAAGTTTTCAAATCCTGCAATAGTTGACTTCTTAGGTATGGAAAACTAAGTCAATCCAATAGGCTTTCCTAAAACAATTACCACAAAAACAGTACACTTCCAAATGAACATCCTGTAGCAAATCAATCCCAGCTAGCAAATAAATTTGCAAAAACTGTTGGGAAGGGGTGGCCAAGCTACGGAAGGAACTCTCTGTCCAAAGAGTATAGATAGAGTCGGAAAATCGGCCCTCTGGAGCCTTTGACTTCGCCTTGTTCTTATGGCGGACAGTAGCAACAACACGATCTCTCGGAAGAGTCTGCTAAGTGGCTCCTTAGACTTTGTTCTTTTCACAATCACTACTCAAGTTCTATTGATATGATGTTTTTTCTCATAAAAATTTAAATTTAACTTTTTTTATTATAGTATTTTTTTCTTACATACACAACTCAAGTTCTTTAGACATACCCGATATCACTCCTATGCAAGATCCCTGATATCATGACCTCTGGTGCGCTTCATCCAAACAAAACTTTTTACGCCAAAGGGAAAGGAATAGTGTTCTATTCAGATTAGAGTTGTGTACTGCATTTTTTGTTTATTCAACCTAACCCCTGGTGTCATGTGTAATGTGAGATATGTCAAACACATAGGCATTGCTAAATTATGTTAAAGCTTTTGAATGTGGGTAGTGTTGGGGGCTTTCTCTTAATGGCAGAGTTTGAAAAATGAGATACACGTTAGGCAAATATATATTTGTCGTAGGTCGAGGCGGAGGACATATCACTCTCGATATCTAGATGAAACCACTAGAGAACTTTGATGAATGCCGAGGGAACCATCGACATTCAAGCATCGTTCACTTTGTAGATTCGAGTTGAGATGTGACATTTTCTGAGAGCTTTAATTGTAGTAAAAAAAATTAGATGTGACATTTTCTGAGTTTTTAATTGTAGAAACCTAAACTGAAAACTCAAATCAGTAAAATGAACGAAGTCAATATTGACCGAACTATATCTCATTTACCAACCAACTCAATAGCAAAGACCAAGATTGATATTTAACGTGTCACGAGATTGAAATCATCCATTTCGAGCATGACACGTGTTGAATATTCCATGAGAAATGTAATCTCAAATAAGAAAATAATTTGATATTCCAAAAATCCTAGACAAATGGTGAAGTGTATAAATCTGAATGACAAGAAAGGATCACTTTGATTGGTCACCTCGCCTGTTATTAGAGCATTTGATTCCATACTCGCTACAAGAAATCATACTTTTGGCAACAAGTTCTAAAACTCGACTTTGTCGTCTCCAAATGACAGTGGAAAATTTTTGTTTCCTGCGAACCTATTTGCTTCATGCTAACCTTCTAGCGACAACATACGTTGCCGCTAAAAGGCCTATATAAAAAATTGTCACGACAATCCTTTTATGCTTTTTTTTAATAAGAAATTCGACTAACCCTTGACGAAGATAATTTTTTGAGTGACTTGTCACTAAAAGCCTTAATCTAAAAATTAAATCCACATGGTTCTTATAATGAGAAATTTGTGTTGTTGGGGGGTTTTTTTTCCTTCTTTTTTAAATATTGATTTCTTTCATGAATTGACTGTCTTGTTCTATTTAGATCGGCCTTTTATTCTTTTGAGTAGTGTTTGGTAGATAGATCTAAAATTATGATTCTTAATCCTGATTCAAAATTAGTGTTTGTTTACAATGATTCTGAATCAGTGTTTGATTTAGATGATTCTGAATTATGATTTGAAATCTGATGTGATGTTTTAAATCAAAATCACTCATAATTCTAAAACCATCTCTCTCTTGATTCAAAGTGATTCAAACCACTTATTCAGAATCATGATTTGAACCTAAAATCATAAATCATAATTCTGATTCTAGAATCATGATTAAAATCACTTTGATTTGAATTTTCGTACCAAACGACGGTACTACTAGTACGCAAAAAGAAGTTCTACAACCATCCGATATATCTGAATAATTATAGGCCGCAATGGAGCAAAATTTCAAGCTCACAAACTGCTTGGAATAGAAGTTTGCAACGTTGTAATAGTCTTGAATGATGGTGCATGAACTGCGAATTACACTAGTAAAAATACAAAACACAAAATACAAGCATTGAAACCACTCGTGACCTTTTATACACTTCCTGTAAGCCCCCCTTGCTTAGAAAGGAAGATACAGCACTGACACTATCAGATAAAAACACCCTCATAAATATCACATTTACTTAAATAACAGCAATTGTACAAAACACACAACACTCCTCTCGCCACAAATCACATAAGAGGGGTTTGTGAAAGGAAAAAAGGGAAAGACAACTTAAAAGTACCTTTGATGCTCCAAACAATGACATGCAACAGCTTCTATGATTACACATTTTGCAGGCAGACATCGGCATTGCTCTATATCTTTTGCAAAATTTTCCTCTCCTAGATTATATAGCCAGACAGCAGCGCACTTCAACATCAAATTAAAATACTTATCACGAAGCTTTGGATCGCTAATGAAAAGAAAACTAAGTCTCCTTCCTGGTAGTCTCCGATAATGAAGAGACAGATAACCTTGCGAAAGCGAGACAAAATTGAATTAAAAAACAAGACGGAAAGAAACCAAAGCAGCATGCTGAACAAGTATGCTATTCTTGACCTTCCAGTTCCAAGAACGTCCCCAGTCATTGCATTACTGTGGAGTTAACCGCCAAACACGTACACAAGCATCCTCACCAGAGCTCACCACACTCTGCTGATCAGTGAATGCTAATCCATAAACACCACCTAAGTGAGCACCCTTTATGGTTGTCCGGCTCGATGCTGGCTTGTCAATATCATATATGATGACACATGTGTCAAGTGACCCAGTAGCAACCATACTGTTGTCAGGAGACCAAGCAAGGCAATTTATTCTTGCGGTGTGGTACAACATGTTCTTCAGCTTCACCTGTAAAATTATAGTATGTCAAAAGATACAGGGCTTCTAGTTCGGCTGTTTCTAACTTCATATGATAAGTCAATTTCAGAGAGGTTAATTTTCCCCAATTACTACCATGTATGGCATAGTAACTTGTAGAGGGACTGTCAAAAATTGTAATCACATTCCCTTCTATTATGAGAAGAGCAATCCTGAAAAGCTGCCCCAGAACTATGAGCTCTTACAGTTACATTCACTAATTCAGAGAAAAGTTGAGCAGTTGCTAAAATGGATTAACAAAACGAGAGCAGCCTATATATATAGACAGGCACACTCACTTAGGATGCACGTTTTTTCCCTACTAACATTAATGCTAGGAGAGTCCGGATGGAAAGGAGAATAAAAGATGAAACAAAAATATGGGAACTGAGAAATTACCTCTCGGGAGGTACGATCCCAGACAACAGCTTCACGGTTTGCATCACCTGATGCAAACATTGAAACATCAGGAGAGTAGCGTATAACAGTAACAGCGCCGCGGTGTTTCTCAAGGACTGCATCTTCTGTAAGTGTATCACCCGTGATGGAGTATATATGCAATTTACCATCCTGTCCACCAATGATGGCTTCACTTCCATCAGGAGCAATCACTGATGCTGTCACAGGAAATCGAAGGTTAATGGTTGATACTATTTTTGTCCCACGTAGCATGACAACACCAGAATCAGTGGAAACTAGTGCAAGCTCAGGAGAGTGAAGAGCAAGGCTCAAATCCTTTGGTTGACTGCCAATATCAACAGAGTCGGTATCTCCACATTGATCCCCATTAAACGGAACCCGCCACACCTGGTTGTCATAGTTAAAAGAAAACGGAAGCAACTGAGGGAGATGAAATTCATGCAGGCAATTGAATGCAATTTGGTATGCTGTATGCATACTAACAAGAATCGAAAAAACTAAATGAAGTCAGATCATATTTGGTTTTCTCCGAAGAAGTAAAGAAAATACACATGTTAGCACCTTATTGTCAAAACCAGAAGTAACAATCTCCTCCTCAACAGCTGCAAAACATTTGATTTGAGAGTTTTCCTTCCTCTGTAGCTTACCGTTATATCCAATGCCTTGAATCCATTTCACTATTAAACCATCATAACTGCTGGATAATATAACTTTTGGGTTACTTTTCAAAACAGATAATGAAGCAACGTTTTTCATGTGCCCAGAAAGGCACAGTGGGGCTTTATCAAGATCGCTTGCTGAGAATATACTGATTGTTCCTCCAAGAGAAACAACAACAAGATAATCATTCTGCCATAGACATCCAACAAGCATGTCCTCTACACCACCTGACCCAGGACAAGTCAATGTTTTTTTAACTTTGCCATTGCCATCTTCTGTTACATCCCATACTTTTGCAGATTTATCAGCAGATGCAGTCAGCACCTGAAAGCATTAACCAAACGCATCAGTGCATTAAAGTAAGGAGAATAGTTAAACAGATCCAATAACAAATAGAAAACAGAAGGTAAATCAAATAGACCACTTTAGCCATAGCTAATCTATCATTTATGAATTTATAGTATTCTACATACGTATTCTGTACAATAACCTACAACCTATGTTTTTTGTATTCTGACATGCTCATTAGTAGCATAATGATTTTTTTTTTTTTAAATGTGTGTGTGTGTGTGTGTGAACAACCATCCCCTATCATCAATATTCAGGATTAAGGGTGATATATTTCCAAAAATTAATGTGAATTGTTTTTACACAAAAGGTAAATGGGAAAATTACAATAAACTATATTTTTTGTTCTAAGTTCAGCAATCGTGCCCAACACTCGATATTCATTGCCGCATGTCAGTCTATGTGATCTGTAACACATATGTTAAGGCAATAACTTTCAGCAATAGGTGTCAAATCTTGTTTTGCCAACGTCATGAAGTAGCCCTCTGGGACCTAAACACCCTCTAAAATTATTAAGGCCGTTACAGAAGCTACAAAGCAAACAAAACTATTATTAAGGCCGTTACAGAAGCTACAAAGCAAACAAAACTAATTCTCTTTCTCTCTCCTTTCTAGCAATTAGTTTTCTTACTCTGTAGGGGCATGTTTGCGATAATTTCAGAAGAATGAGGATAAAGCTATTATGATTTTTAAAATTTCACGACTCTGCCGCAAAGAATTGTGATTCTGATCTTTAGTTCCTTCTTGTGCTGTCGCAAAGAATTGTGATTCTGATCTTTAGTTCCTTCTTGTGCTGTAATCTGGACTCTATTAGATCCTTATGAGTTAATAGTTGATTATTATTTAGTTTCCAGATCACTGGAATCCCCAGCGAAGTAAAAAAACTCCCCCTTTACAGCATTGTGTTCCCTTATTCTACTTTTTTTTCCCTCTTTTGAGGAACTGAGTCTAAGTTTGTTATTCCGTGTTTGCTGTTTTACAAGGATAAAAACGATGAAAGCAGTCACATACTACCCAAGTAATACAGGCAATATGAATGAATCCATAATGAATTTCATATAGCACTTGAATTGCAATACAATTAACTATATATAGGAAAGATAGTTCCACAAAAATAATAATCATAATTTCTATTTCTTCAAAGGCTTCCCCACCCTCCCCCCCCAGAGAATCTCTAGGTCTACTTTTATTATTCTTTGTTTGCTGTTTAAGAGAATATGCACATTAAAATCTTGTAACACCTATTAAACAAGATTAATTATATTAATTGAGATTTATTAGTGTGTCTAATCTGGTTTAATTAATTAATCATGTTCACGGGATACTTTCTAATATTTAAGTTTAAATATTTTCAAGGATTTTAAACATTTTCCGTATTTATATTTTCACCCCAGAAATGGGTGGACACATTTTCTAATATGATTTCCTAAATACCTTTAATGTTTATGCTTTCTACTTTTCTTTTCTTCCTTTTCTTTTCTTTTTCCCTCTTTCCTCACTCTCTCTCTCTCTCACTCTCAGACGCTCTCTCTCCCTCTCTCTCTTGTCTCTCGTTCTCTCTCTCTCTCAAAATTTGTTACCCTTTCTCAAGAATCTCGAACTAAAGAGGAACCTTAAGAAGTTTTCAACATCAAAGGAAGGATTTGGGGTAAGATTTCTGAAAAACTTCTCTTGAGTCTTGAATTTTTCCTTTTAAAAAAGTTATTTTCAGTTCGAGTTGGATTGGTGGTGAGATTTGGGGATTTATGGTTCTTTGGACTTGATTTAGGGTCCGTTTGGTTCAGGGATTCGAATCATGTGATTCGAATCATTTTCGATTTACGTGTATTTTTTGTGAGAGAAACCACTGTAGCGAACCACGAATTATGATTCCAATCGGGGGACGAATCCCCCAACCAAACGGACCCTTAGTAATTGGAACCTGGATTTGTTGTTTTCTTTGAAAATATTTTAGAATTGAACTCCAATTTGCAGGTTTTGGCTCTATTTTCTTCAGATCGGCCATGTCAGCCGCTCTATCCAGCTCCCCACAAGTCGACCGGTCCCTTCTCCACCGGCCGCCCGGTGGAGATGAACCTCTCTATCACCGGTCGACTGATGCACACGTATTCTGAACCAGATTTGTCTTAGAGCTCTGTTTTGACCATGGTTTTCAAAGAGGACCCAAATTAGCTTCATTTGGAAACTTAGGGAAGATGGATTAACATCTTTAATCTATGTTTTGAGATCAAAATCCTTGGAATGATGATTTGAAACATGAAATGATATTTTTGAGATTTGGAATTTGAATATGGTACACTAATAAGAAATCACTGTGTACGATTGAGCTTGATTTGGGAACTTAAGGAAAATGGATTAGCATCTTTAATCCATGTTTTGAGATCAAAATCCTTAGAATGATGATTTGAAACATGAAATGATATTTTTGAGATTTGGAATTTGATTACGGCACACTAATAGGAAATCACTGTGTACGATTGAGCTTGATTTGTTTTAGGAATAAGGGTTGAATCCTAAAATGTTATTTTATGTCAATGCTAGTTGTGGAGTCGGATTAAAAGCTTTGAGGAAAGCGGAGGCTAGGGTAGCGAGAGGCTAACCACAGGTTTGACATTCGAATGTAGGATTTCTTTTCATTTTCTTTGTTTTAAGAGTTTTTAGCCTATATAAATCTTTTAAAGAAAGGACATGTTTGATAAAGAAAAGTACTTTAACACAATAGCTTGAATATTGCTATTGGAATCATAATGAACTGTTCTAAAGTTTTAATGAAAGTTTTCTTAAGATAAAATATCTTACGAACTGGTAAGCCCGCTAATGGCCTAGATAGGATTTGCAGAGTGTATCCTCGGGGGTAGAACTTGAAATCCGGACCGAGCCACTATGGTGGTGTTAATGTCTTTGTGCATATGGTTGTGTAAGTAATTTATCATAGTTATAAATTATTCGCTGATGCCTGTAATACGGAAATTTTGATTTTATATTTCCTTTCAGAAAAAAGGATGTTAGATTCCAGTTATTGTGTTGGGACTGAACACTTTTATTTATTTATTTACTTGCTTATAAATTTTTTTAAATATATCCTATTGGGCTTTCTGCTCATGTTTTTCTGATGTTTCTCTATATATATATTTAACCCCTGGCAGGCGACGCTAGAAGCAGTGCAGAGTAAGTTGCAAACTCTAATAACCTTAGCTTGTGCGGTTCAAGAGGAGTAGTTGCGCCATCTTCCGTTCTTGTTGTCTCATTGTAAGAATTGTAAATTATTGGATTGTAAACCTTAAACATATTTAGACCGTAGTTGATGTCTGTAAATGTTCTTTACTTGTTCATATATGTACAATATTAAGTATCATGTGGGAGAGACCCTAAATGATGCCAAAGGCTTGGTTTTAAACCTATTTTATTAAAAAGTGTAAAAGACCCCATCACTTTCTTTTAATCTAATTTCACTAAAAATGTGAGACTTGTTTAGAAATTTCTTTAATATTTTACTTTTGGTATTGATTATTATATTTGCAAATACTTAAATTACTTCCTTAATCATGTTTAATTTCCAAACGAGCCTCCACGTCACTAACCCCTGTTTCGGGGCGTGACAAATACTTAGCAGTTTGTTCTAATAATTCCGTTGCCTTAAAAGATATAAAACAGCCAGGTAAATTAACAGTCCAATATAGTCCCGGCAAGTACACAATATGCATCACGAATCCATAATGAATTTCATATGGCACAAAAAACAAGTCAGGTAATATACTTCAGCAAAACACCACACACACAAATAAATAAATAAATAAAAATAATAAAAAAGAATCACCATTCTTCAGTTGCCAGTGTGCTGTGTTCTCTAATTTTACTTTTTCTATTCTCTGTTCGCTGTTTTACAATGACCTGCACATTAACAGCCTTAATGGTCTGTTCTGCTAATTTTCTACTGCCTTAAAACTAAAAAAGTTTGCAGCCCAATACAGCCCCAACAAGTAAAGTAATAAGCAACAAGAATCAATAATGAATTCCACACAGCACCAAAATTGTCAAAATAAGGAAGTATGAGAAAGAACATAATTCTATGGGGATCATCCACAAATGAAACAAAGGCTAGATAAATTATGAGAAAGGAGAAGGAACACAACATACACCTATCATGTCAATCCAATTTCAAATGCCACTGCAAAATTTTTGCTAACACTAACTACCTGTCTCTATGTAATAAATTGGTGCTCATTATTGTTAATGTTATTGTACTTTTAACTTTCATCTAACAAACCCACATACTTGATTCGTGGGTTTGAGTTGGAATATACAGTTCTAGACGCATGAACTCCAAAAACAATGAGGGAGGAAACCAAAAGCTTCACTATTCAACAAACTCCTCATATTTAGGGAGTGTCAGTATCAATTAATCCGGTGTCTATCTCATTTCATATGTTCACGATTGCAATTTTCAGATGCATGAAGCTTTAAAATATTTCTTTAAGCATTCATATAGCATACAATGTTCGATTGTTAAACTACTTTCAAGCGAACAACCAGATATTCCAAAAGACAAAACCATTAAAATTTTCAATGGAAACAAGCAAACAACAAACAAAAGGCCAAGAATATGATCAACAAGAACTTGGGCCCATGATGAACACAAGAAAAAGGTTTCCACTTTATAACCAACAAGAATGCTTACCTGTTTTCCATTAGGACTCCAACTAACAGCATAAATGGTGCCTTTATGTCCATCTTCAGAGGAAAGCTCTCCAATTTTCTCTCCACTTTTCCCATCAAAGAGAATACCTTTCTTGTCAGAGCTGACACTTAGGAACTTACTCCCGTCTGGAGAAAATCTTACACAATTGACAAAATTTGAATGATCCCTGAAACCAATAAGGTAACAATATTTCATTTAAAGTTATTGAAAGAACAAAACATCTAAATCCGTTTACAATCTCATGTTGATCAGCACTTGTTAGATCACTATGAGATGTATCAGAATTCAGGTCAGCAGAGCACAGCTGCAGCTTGTCTTATGGACAACTCATCCTGTGCAATGGGCCTCTTATAAGAGCCCATTACACAGTACAGCAATTTATCTGAGTTAAACAGAGCTCAGCATCAACTTCCGAAACTACGATGACAATAATGCAGCAAGTAGAAGTAGAGCCAATGCTAACTATGATAGACCTCCGTTGCGTTTTACTTACGTACGGAGAAGAACGCGGGAGAGGAAGGCGACTGGAGCAGAAGAAGACCGTGGAGAATTGAGTACAGGTGATGAGCTGGCAAGTACAGCTAATGTAGCTGACGGGGATAACTAATAGGCTGGGTAAATAGGATTGTAAGGAGAGTTAGTTACTGGAAAATTAGAAGTATAAATAGTAGAGATAAGGCTGGAATAGCCATTGGGTTATATTTTCTAGGAAATCTTCTTCAAGAAGTTGTTAGGGAGTGCAAGGGTCACTCGAATACCCTGTATCAGTTTCCAATTAGCGATTTCTTGATTTCTTTGATTCTGTACAAGTTTTCCGCCATTAATAATAGCATTCAAGAGTAGATTGAGCTTGTCGTATACAATTTTGGAGTTTAGTTCCACTTACTGTTTGACGAGGTAACCAGAATCTATCATTGGTATCAGAGCACTTTCCGGGATGACAAGGAGAACAGACGATCAGGAGAAGGAGAAAACAGAGGTAAGTAAGGAGGAATTGTTGAAGGAAATGGAATCATTACGTGAGGATGTGGGAAAGATTCCTCGATTAGAGCAAGGCTTGGAGTTACTATTGACGAGGATGGACGAGCTATTGAAACAACGAAGTTTCACGGATCGCGAGTCGCCGGAAATGGAGAATAGGAATCCGGAGGAACAACCGGATCCTACGACGGAGACCAGAGGAAGGCTGGCGGAGTGGCAAGAAGGAGGAACTCGCGCTGAATTCAGGACTCGAAGGGTGGAGATGCCAGTGTTTGATGGAGAAAATCCATATGGATGGATTTTTAAGGCAGAAAGGTACTTCTCCATGAACCGACTGTTGGAGATGGAGAAATTAGATGTGGCAGTGGTGAGTTTTGAAGGTGAAGCCCTAGCTTGGTTTCAATGGGAAGATCGGCGGCAAATCATATGGGATTGGGCAGAGTTGAAGCGGATGGTGTTGGATTGTTTTCGGTCAACGCAAGAGGGAACCTTGTGTGAAAAATTCCTGTCGTTGCATCAGGAGGCCACGGTGAGAGAGTACCGTCAGCAGTTCGAAACCTTAGCCGCGCCGTTGACGGAAGTTTCTGAGGAAGTATTGGAGAGTGCGTTTGTGAATGGGTTGAAGCAAGAGGTAAGAGCTGAGATACGCATGTTGAAACCCAGGGGATTGGGCCGTATCATGGAGCTCGCCCAGCGGGTGAAGGAGCGTAATCTGTTGGTTCGCGGGCCCAAGGCCCAAATAGCTTCAACTAGTTCTTGGAATAGGGGCTTTCATGGGCCAAATGGAACGGGAATAAAGATTGGTCCCATGCTGGGCAGTGGGTCGAAATTTCCCAATTATGTACCGACTGCGGGACGTGCGACAGTGGCGAACGAAAAATCGAGAGACACCACGAGCGTGGCGGCGCCATTTAGGAGACTTACCAATGCTGAGATACAAACAAAGAGGGAGAAAGGGCTATGCTATAGATGCGATGGAAAGTATTTTTTCGGTCATCGCTGCCCTAACCGAGAGCTCCAGGTGCTCATCGTTCGCGAGGAGGAGGAGAGCGGCGGAATCACTTCTCAGTGGTTGGATTCACTTCTCCAAAGACCATGAGACTCAAGGGGAAGCTGCGGAATCAAGAGGTAATAGTTTTGATTGACAGTGGAGCTACACATAATTTCATCTCTGTAGACTTAGTAAGGAAGTTGGAATTACCGGTAGATAGAACTTGTGATTACGGGGTGGTTATGGGCACTGGGTTGTCCGTGAAAGGGGAAGGGATTTGTCGGGGAGTCATGGTTGCCTTACAGGAAGTGGACGTTGTAGGGGATTTTTTGCCTCTTGAGTTAGGAAGTTCGGATGTAATCCTGGGCATACAATGGTTAGAAACGTTGGGAGTAATGACGGTGAATTGGAAAAATTTAACCATGAAGTTCTCAGTAGGAAGCCGTCAAGTAACCTTGAAGGGGGATTCCGGTTTGAACAGATCTCCGGTGTCGTTGAAAGCCTTACAGAGAGCCTTTAGCCAGGAGGGACAGGGGTTGTGGTTGGAATGGAACAATATGGAGTTGAGTGGTCAGGAAAGCCAAGGAGTGGTTCCTAAGGAATTAGCCGAGGTGCTTAACGCTAGAAGTTCAGTGTTCGAGATGCCGGCAGAATTACCACCGGAGCGAGCAAAGGACCATGCTATAGTGCTCAAAACAGGAACCTCGCCGATCAATGTACGGCCCTATCAATACCCCCAGATCCAAAAGGAGGAAATTGAGAAGTTGGTGGGAGAGATGTTGGCTGCGGGAATCATCCGGGCTAGTGTGAGTCCATACTCTAGTCCCGTACTCCTAGTAAAGAAGAAATATGGGAGCTGGCGTTTCTGCGTGGATTACCGAGCCTTGAACAAGGAAACAATACCTGATCCCTTTCCCATTCCGCTCATTGATGAACTCCTTGATGAACCAAACGGAGCTACAATCTTCTCTAAGATTGACCTCAAGTCGGGGTATTATCAAATTCGGGTGAAGCCAGAGGACGTGCCCAAGACGGCTTTCCGCACACATGAAGGGCATTACGAGTTTCTAGTAATGCCGTTTGGGCTTACAAATGCACCTGCGACCTTCCAATCGCTCATGAATGAGGTATTGCGCGCATTCCTCCGTAAGTTTGTTTTGGTCTTCTTTGATGACATATTAATCTATAGTCGATCGATCGAGGATCATGTAAGCCACTTAGACCAAGTGTTGTCAGTTTTACAACGACACCACCTCTTCGCAAATGCGAAGAAATGTAGCTTTGGCCAACAATCGTTGGAATACCTAGGACACATCGTCTCAAGCAAGGGCGTGTCTGCGGACCCGGCCAAAATCGACGCAATGTTAAAGTGGCCAACCCCGACCACGATCCGTGACTTACGTGGATTTTTGGGATTGACGGGGTATTATAGGAAGTTTGTAGCAGGGTACAGCCATATTGCTGGGCCTTTAACAAACTTACTTCGGAAGGATGGGTTTCATTGGTCTGATGAGGCAGAACATGCTTTCTCGTGTCTCAAGCGGGCGATGACGTCTGTCCCAGTGTTGGCCCTTCCGGATTTTACTAAGCCGTTTGTGATCGAAACTGATGCTTCAGGGTTTGGGGTGGGTGCCGTATTGATGCAAAATCAGCAGCCCATTGCGTATTTTAGTCAAGCATTGTCCATGCGGGCTCAGGCTAAGTCGGTGTACGAGAGGGAATTAATGGCCATTGTGTTGGCAGTACAAAAATGGCGACCGTACTTGCTTGGTCGGCACTTTGTGATACGCACTGACCAGCGGAGTCTAAAATTTTTGCTGGAACAGCGCCTTGTGAGTGTGGAGCATCAAAAGTGGCTGACTAAGTTGATGGGATATGATTTTGAGATTCATTACAAACCGGGTGCGGAAAATCGTGCTGCGGATGCTCTTTCCCGCATGGTATGCTCCCCGGAAGTGAGTGCTTTGTCCGTCTCCTTAGTGGTTGACACACAGGAACTGCAGCTGCAAGTATCGCAGAATGAGAAGCTCAGCCAGATTATCCTCGATTTGCAGCATCAGCACGAGGCCCACCCTGAGTTTACCTTGGTGCAAGGGCGGCTATTATTCCGTGGAAGAATGGTTGTGCCTAAGGGGTCGTCCTTCATTCCTAAATTGCTTCATTTCTACCATGATGGGGTTTTAGGGGGCCATTCGGGAGTTCTCAAGACGTATCGGCGGTTGGCCGCAGACTGGTTTTGGAGGGGAATGAAGAAGGATGTTACAGCATATGTAGCCGCTTGTGATGTTTGTCAGCTTTGCAAGGCATCCACGCTAGCACCTAGTGGTTTGCTGCAACCCCTACCCATTCCCGAAAGAGTGGGAGGATATCTCAATGGATTTATTGAGGGGTTACCACGCTCGGAGGGATATGACTCGATTTTGGTGGTGGTTGACAGGCTTAGTAAGTATGGACACTTCATTGCCTTGAAACACCCTTTTTCGGCTGAGATGGTAGCTAGGAGTTTCATTCGTGAGGTTGTACGCCTCCACGGTATTCCACGTACTATAGTGACTGATCGGGATCGGATATTTCTAAGTCTTTTTTGGGCTGAACTTCACAAACAGATGGGAACGACCCTCGCACGCAGTACAGCTTACCATCCACAATCGGATGGCCAAACAGAGGTGGTTAATCGTTGTGTTGAGACTTACTTGCGCTGCTTTACATTGGATAAACCAGGAAAATGGCACCAGTGGCTAGCTTGGTCGGAATATTGGTATAATACCTCATTCCATACCGCAGCACAAACTACCCCCTTTCAGGTGGTTTACGGGCGCAGCCCACCCCCACTGCTGCGCTATGGCTCCGGAACTTCTGTTGTGGATGCGGTGGACCAGCAACTACAGGATCGAGACGCCATGTTGGATTTACTAAGGGTCCGTTTGGTTCAGGGATTCGAATCATGTGATTTGAACCATTTTTTATTTACGTGTATTTTTTGTGAGAGAAATCACTGTAGCGAACCATGAATCATGATTCGAATCGGGGGATGAATCCCCCAACCAAACATCCCCTAAAATTACATTTGCTCCGCGCGCAGCAGCGAATGAAAGCCGTGGCCGATGGGAAGCGACGTGATGTGCAGTTTGACATTGGGGACTTGGTATACCTCAAGTTGCGCCCCTACCGTCAAGTGTCCTTAGCCCAACGCCGCAATGAGAAGCTGAGTCCTCGTTATTATGGCCCTTTTGCTATCATTGCCCGAGTGGGACAGGTGGCCTATCGCCTCAGATTACCAGAGACGGCCACCATACATCCGGTATTCCATGTATCTCAGTTGCGCCGCGCGGTGGGCCATGGCCAGACTGTGTCTACAATTCCACCTCAGTTGACAGGTGATCTGGAGTTGCGCACCACTCCCGAGGCTCTGCTTGGGGTTCGCCAGCGGGTTGAGGGACTTTCGGAGCCGGAAGTTCTAATTCAGTGGGAGAGTCTACCAGTGCATGATGCCACTTGGGAATCGTATGAGGCTATCGATCGCCAATTTCCTCATTTCCACCTTGAGGACAAGGTGCGTCTTTGGGGCGGGGGTAATGATAGACCTCCGTTGCGTTTTACTTACGTACGGAGAAGAACGCGGGAGAGGAAGGCGACTGGAGCAGAAGAAGACCGTGGAAAATTGAGTACAGGTGATGAGCTGGCAAGTACAGCTAATGTAGCTGACGGGGATAACTAATAGGCTGGGTAGATAGGATTGTAAGGAGAGTTAGTTACTGGAAAATTAGAAGTATAAATAGTAGAGATAAGGCTGGAATAGCCATTGGGTTATATTTTCTAGGAAATCTTCTTCAAGAAGTTGTTAGGGAGTGCAAGGGTCACTCGAATACCCTGTATCAATTTCCAATTAGCGATTTCTTGATTTCTTTGATTCTGTACAAGTTTTCCGCCATTAATAATAGCATTCAAGAGTAGATTGAGCTTGTCGTATACAATTTTGGAGTTTAGTTCCACTTACTGTTTGACGAGGTAACCAGAATCTATCAAACTACCAAGGTGTAGAATATGATACATGTTAGGTAGGGTCTACGTCAGGCAACTAGTCTGGGCCTAGAGCCTGAAACTATAACAACAACAACATGAAAAAAATTTCATAACTAAACCTCATGCCCTCAAGTCTGTGGTGTCTAACCTGTGAGATAGCTTAAATTTAAATGGCGGTCCTTCATAAAAATTCACCAAAAAGTCCTCTCCACTTGTAACAATTCGAAATGGTCGTGTCGGCTTAAATGCGCAGCTTAAAACTCGTCTTGAATGGCCATCAAACTCTCCAACGTTTGTCCCTGAATCCCACCTTTCACGACATTGAGTATAAACAGTAAGTCATATGATTGAATTTAATTTAAATAGAATCAAAAAGGCATGCCAATATATAGTAAAGCAAACTAAATATGAGGCCAGAATTTCTGACACAAATGTGCTGAACAAGTATAGCGACTGGTTCAAGCAATCGCAGCATGCAATAGTTTTTTTTTTCCTTATTAGAATTTGCAGCATGTAATAGGACTACATATTCTTCCTTTCAGAACAAAGTTAAAAGATTAAATGAAGATAAAGAGTTTAGGTGACGATATAATATCCTAGAAGATAGCCATGTCAAACCAAAACGTAGAGAGATTCAGATTGGCAGTGGCTTGGAGTGTGTTCACTATGCTAAATTATATTATTAGGCAGAAATAAAGTCCTTGATCATTCAAAGCCACTGCCAGTGGCACACTCCTGATTCAACATAGATTCAGATTGGCACACCATTTTTCCAGAGAAGCACTGGAAGAAAGATTGCTAATGGGCCTTTATGTACATGATACCAATCTGGCAATCTCCGACGCCATCATCATCTCAATGTCTTTGACGAAAGTAAACACTCAGTCCAAGGCTCATTTGTAAATTAATTTCCAAGGAAAGATAGCGATTGTTCTACTACTTTACCCATCCAAACAATGTTTCAATGAGAAGAGACTTTGCATCATCCAAAGAAAATGAATCATAGCAACATCGAACAATTAAGAAACATTGCCACATCTACTCATTATTATAAAACTAAAGCATTATTCAGATGTAGATAACCAATTTACCCTTCATTACTCATCAAACAAGACCAACCAAAGGAAAATCGAGATCATAAATCCCCGGTTTAGGTAAAATTAAGCAACACCAAACATTTAACACAAATCATCTTACAATATATTCATTGCAAACATAAGCATCATTCAAACTCAGCCAAGAAATTTCCCTCCATTTCACAGAGACCAATAAAAAACCAGCAAAATTAAAGAAAAGAAACGAAAAGAACACTCACATAAAAGCACGGACGAAGGACTTCCCTTTGCCCTCACCGCAAGCGACGATCCTCATCCCGTCAGGCGACCACTGGAGATCGTCGATCCGACCAGACAAAACCTTGAACTCCTTCTTCAAGACGAAGTCGTTGTGGGTCCCCCAGATCCTGACGGCGCCGGAGACGTCGGCGGAGGCGATCCATTCGCCGTTGGGGGAGAATCTGGCGACGGTGGCGGGGTAAGCGTGCTCGGCGTAGACGGAGACGTTGAGAGGGTTGTCGAGGTTGAGGATGATGACGGATCGGCCATTGGTGTAGAGGATGGCATTGGATTTGGGGCTGCCGGAGATCAGAATCCCCCGGCCTCGCTCCGTCGACGGCACGCACGCGTATGTCTCCGCGAGCTGTGGCATTTTTTTTCCGTTTTTATTTTCTCGACTTTTCTCGAGAAAGTGACAAGTTGTCGAGAAAAAGGGGAGAGAGGAAACTGTGAGATTTGAAAGCTTTTGGGTTTTATATTGGCGGAAGTAATTAGCGTCTATTGCTCGATTTAGTGCAATGCACGAAGAGGAGAGAAATGATGAGAACACGTGGAGAGCGTAAGAAGGAGAGAGAAGATGACTAGACGACACGTGTGAATAAGTTAGTCCGATCTAAAAGCTAGCATCCGATGTCTTTTGACTGTAGTTTTTTACTTTTTTTGTTTTTTGTTTTTTTTGTTTTTGTTTATAATTTTGTCCGACGATCCTACAAGAAGAATGGCAAGGGAACGGTTTTGGGTTTGGTCCTGTAAAGAGTAAAGAAAGTAAGAATATGTTTGGTTCATGAATTAAAATTATGTGATTAAAATTATTTTTGATTTACGTGTATTTTTTATAAGAAAAAATACTGTAGCGAATCACAAATTATAATTCGAATCAAGGAATGAATCTCTCTACCAAACATCACCTAAAGTACCACTCATTAAGTGAGGGCCGTTTAGTTCGGTGATTCAAATTTTTAATTTAGATTGAGATATAATTTTATGTGAGAATTTTTTACTGTAATAAAAAAATTAAATGTGATTATTTATAAAAACTTTTTAATTCAAATTTTAAACTCAAATTAATGAAATAAACGGGACTAAGAGTGCTTGCCATGTGAATGAAAATGTTAATATAGATGGAGTCGTCGAAATTTTGATTTATGAATGACGTGGACAGAAATGTTGATGTGGATAAATATTTTGAAAAATAATTGATATATTGAGAAAATCTTAAATTTTTTTTATTAAAACTATAAAAAAAATATTAAAAACAATCAATATTATTTAATTTAAATTAATTTAATAACAAAAATAATACATTTTGTTTGGAATATGAGATTTATGTTAAATAGTATAGTGAGAAATTATTATAATTATATATGGATTATGATTTAAATATAATTTTACATACATAATATAAACAAAGCACAAAATAATTCATTATATTAAATAAAAATTATCTACCAAACATAGTAGAATATACATCGACTTAAAGTACTTTTTAGTATCAAAATGAGTTTTTAATAGGTTGAGAAGCTTGTTTGGCAAGTTTTGATCTTGATTTAAACAATAATTTATCAAGGTATTACCCTTGAATAATTCTGGAGGTAATTGTTGATATGCTACATATGTTTCTTGATCTCTTTCTATTGTTAACTCATAAATTGGATATTGTCAGTTCATCAAACTTAATGAGTAGTCTTCATAGATGTGTGATGACATTTCAATACTGACCAGTGATGGAGGATACAATTATATATCAAACAAATCATCTTGGTTTTATACTTTTAAAGTAAATCTTATGTGAGAATTATATGGATGATTATAACTATATGAACTTTATTTAGTTCCTAAACTTATGGAGTCAAAACTCAAGGCCACATAATAATTGTCAATTTTGTTGATTCATTTGAGTCACACCACGTCTTTTTATAAATTATTTTTCAATTACCTTAACACCAGGACCTATTGTCGTGCATCCATGATCTTCATTTGTATAGCATGAGTAAAATTTTATTCTCCAGTATTTGAATATGAATCATTAATCTAAGAAGTAAAAATTATTTTAAAAACTAATTAAGTCTTGATATTTGTATTGCTTTTGATTTAAATCATATTGTCACATTTTATTAAAAAAATAGGAAAGCAATGTGCTACAAAATTAATTTTTGTGCAAAAAGTTTTTCTGGTGTTTTTGGACATTTTAAAAAATATCCTATATTTACGGATTTTACGGATACTTTTGGACCTTGTTGATATTTTATGGACACGTTGGGAGGAATATATCCCCCTCTCCCTCCTGTTATTCATTTAGAGACTTTAAAATAGAAATAATGTCATGGACATTTTCATTCATGAACTCACGTATAAGAGTTATATTTTATATATAATGGTATTTAACACTTATAGTGTTTCAAGTACTTTTTAATATATAAGGCATAGACCAATTTCAGTGTCAAGAATTTAAAAGTACCGGTAGTTCATCACAAACTTAAATCTTTAATAGAAAAAGAGGCAAATTATGTTTTTTTTTTTGAAGCATTTTTGGATTAAATATCAGATTCTAAAATCAATTAGGAATATATAGATTATATACCCATACGTATTATGAGATTCTAAAATAAATTAGGAATATATATATAGATTATATACCCATACGTGTGTTATTTACTTTAAAATATTTTAATCCATGCTACTTACTTCAAATAAGTTTCAAAAAAATAGTATTCATACAATTTCTGAATCTTTAACTCGTTAAGACTATTCATCCATTTAAGACGAGTCTCCACGAGTAAGCGGACATTTGGTTCATGGATTTAGAATTATTCTCGATTTATGTGTGTTTTTTGTGAGAGAAAATACTGTAACGAGCCACGAACTATAGTTCGAAACATGACACGAATCCTCATACCAAACACCCATAAATGACTTACGGGTACAAAATAAACTGTAATTTTGAGAAAAAGAAAATCCTTTAATTATCACTTATACCAAGATTATCCTAACTAATATGGAAAAAGCTAGTATTTTTTCTTGGCAAATTTTTGTAGGTTATGTATGGAGAGGATTATTATCATTGGTGCTCCCTAAATTCTATAGTAATTTCTAGTTTGTCATTTAAACTTTAAAAACTTTCACTTTATTTTTTGAATTTAGAATTAATCTCGTAATTAAGCCCTTTTTGTAAGAGTTTCTGTTAAAATCATTTCAGAAAAAAGACTTATGTATGGTTTTTATCTGTTTGCTTTTAACAAATATTGAAATAGTAAGAGCATGTGACTACATTATTCTTTTTTTTTTTATCTCTTTTTAATAGAAATTCCAACATAAAAGGTTAAATGGGAACAATCCAACATTTAAAGGATAAAGTAAAAAATTTTAAAATTTGAGAAGTTAATTGGAAATAACTCCAAAGTTGAGAGGGCACTAGTAATAATAATTTATGAAAAGAAGTCTTAGATGGACCACATTTCCACTTTCCTAACACTTATATTGAATCTGTTATGAAGTGCATTCAAATTCATGTTTGGTTCAACAATTAGAACCAAACAATTCGATTCAAATTGTGCTCAAAGGCTTAAACTAGTCTTTAATTTAGAAATAAAGAAGGACCATTTTAAATTGATTCAAATGGTTTATTTTCGAATTCATACTCCTTTTAAATTTAACAATTTGGATTGTTGAAAACAGTTCAAAGTTCAAACACAATTGTGCTTTATTTTTTATTTTTCTATTTGCAAGCTTAAAATTATCATAATTTTTTTGTTTCAACTCCAATTGAGATTATTTTTTTCCTAAATGTTCATAATGAAGAGAGGAACAAATCCTCATCTATGTTGTACGTTCAAGCATGTCGTTGACAATAAAGTTTTATAATATTTGTTATAAAACTTTAATGATAATTTTCAACACTTTAACAAACTCAATTCAATTTTTTTTTTCCAGTTTAAATTACAATTTATTTATATATATCTAAACACGAGTCGATTCACAATTTAAATTCTAAACTTCCAACCAAATCACAACATTTCAAACAGTGAAGCAAACAAGACCTACGGTGAAGCGAACAAGACCCTAGCCCCCTCTAGTTTGTTGGTTTAAATTTTGTTAATTTAAACATTTTTATTTGAACATAAAATTCAGATTATGTGATTTAAATTGTAGTTTGAATTGATATTTAGATTTATAGTTAAAATTTTAATTTGAGAGAGTGTACATCTTTTTCTTTATTAAAAATGTTTTTTTAAATTTTAAATTGGACATTTTAACTAAGCTAAAAATGGGAAATATAATTCAGACTGGGTGCTTACCAAACATAAAATTTTAACTGTGCTTATTGTTTAAATTTAGTTGAGCTGAAATGAACAAGACCAGTAAAATAAACAAGAGCTTAGTCTTAGTCATTTAAATAAGTAGAGTGATGCGTCAATTTTTCATTTGCTGGACAGAGAAGTGTACAGGGATTCTTAAGGTTCACTTAAATCTATTACTTTCCCGTCGAACCAGTAGCAAAATACTCGTTTATTTCCTTTCTAAAACTTACAATAACGGTTTGAACATATCAAGTTTTAAAATATATTTTTTTAATAATTACTGTTTAAAATTTCAAGAATTAATTATATAAAAAGTTGTGTGAAACATTTATGACAATTGTGAATAATTAATGCAAAACAAAATAAGAGAGAGAGAGAGACTTGCGACCGTATAAAATTGATACCAAAAATCGTGTGATCGTATAAAATTGATACCAAAAATCGTATTTGAAGATAAAACTTCATAACTTATGAAATGGTATATTCCCTTAGTTGGGTGAGTGAGTTTTATAGGACCCGTTTAATTCACTAATTTAATATTTAATTCGAGTTAAAATGTAATTTTATGTAAAAAAATTTTATTGTAAAAAAAATATAGATATAGCTGTTTTTAAATTTTTTTACTGTAATAAAACAAGCCATAATTTGTTTTCTAACATACATCTCATAGACTCACAATTTCTCGGCCAACTCTGTTACCCAGTTGATAAGTATAAGGTGGGCTAAGAGAGATCCAAGACTCAAATCCTAATAGCAACTAGCATTTCTTATACGTTAAAAAAAAAAAAACAGCGTACACATGCATATGGATACATACATACATACATACAACATATATAAATATATATAATATATATACACACAGAGAACAAGAGAGAGAAGAACACAAATTAGAAAAGATCTTTATTATAAATTTAAAAGACTAGGAAATACCAACACTTGAAAAAAGATGAATATAACAATATCTAGAAAACGAAAGGCACTCCTGTCTGAACCGGCCATATACATATATTTGACATGCAACAATTAATTATAACAAACGACACACATGATTTACTAATATTCATTATTAGAACTACCATAATATATGATATCACAATCTCTGCCTCTCCTTGGACCTCCAAGCTAGCATGCCTGCACGGCACACACACACACACACACACACACACACACACACACATATATATATATATATATATATAAAGCTCAGCGACGCTTAGAGGCCGGCTCCTTCTGGGAGTTGAAGTAGACGGTGGCGACGGGCAGGCCCAGGTCGAGGTTTCCGGCAAAATAGCGAGTGTTGAAGTTGGCCCGCGACGGCGGCTGGTCCACCAGTCCCAGCGGCGCCTTCTGCCGGAATACCACCAGAATGAAGCGATGGATTCCCACCGGCGGACGCGGTCCCACGTAGGGCAGAATCTCTTTTCCTGATTTTTTATGTATATTTATTTAGAAGAAAAACAACAACATCATTGGATTAGCAAGAAAAAAAAAAATAATACAACAACAACAACAACATTGTATTATTATTGGACAATCTCAGCTCAGTTCAGTCATGTCATATAATCGAAACCTTTTTTTTTTCTTGTTCAATATTCCCAAATCCGATTGTGGCTCTACATGTTTGAAACGTGTCAAGAAGATTAATGTGACAAATGGAAGGTGATACAGGAAAAGTGAAACGTGGCAGCAACGTGTCGCAATCTACATATGATGCTGTGGCAGGTGGCAGGAGTAGAGTGATTGCATGGAATTTCCAACATAAGGTCCAAAGGAAACACCACTTAAAATTGTCAAAGAAACTTAGAACTCATTCATTTTATTAATTTAAGCTTTAAATTTTAATTTTTTAAAGTTATAAACTTTTATAAAAAATTATATTTAATTTTTTTTTATTAAAATTAAAAAAAATTACATAAAATTACATCTCAAATTCAATTAAAAATTTATCTGTTAATATGAATTGATGAACTGACAGAAGACATTGCATAAAAAGAATTGGAAAATGTGGGGCTAAAACGGAAAGAAATATTGGAAAAGAATATATATCTTTCCACGTAAAATGAATGAATTCTGTATCTTTCAACACGTTGTAAGGTCATTTGGATGACACGATATCATTGTAAAGCCTTGTAATAAAGCTTCAGAAAAAAATCTAGGCCAGTGACAGATGTTTAGAAGCTATAGGACTCGAAGAAAAATAAGGTCTGCGCGTAAGCATATTTTCAAGAATAAATTAATAAAAGCGGCAGAGTAAGTGATGTGATGTGACCCAAAATTGTTTTTCATTTTCTGATAAAATAAAAGGTAGTATCACGCACAAAAGCTACACATGCAAGTTGCTTAGAAATTAATGAGAGATGCTTTGTGACTGTTCTGATCATATGAAATAATGGTCCACTGATCAAATATTGATGTCAGCGGCTGCAAGGCCTCTGCCATTCCTTTCTCATTTTAATGTTGTTGTTGTTTTTTTTTTTTTTTTTTTTAATTGTTCTTTTATATATGTTGTCTAAATTTCGTGTGAAAATTTAGGAGACATTTATGCACTAAAAGTGGTATCTTTGCATGCATGCAAAGCTGCAGAAACAGATTAGTAGATGATGATCATCATTGAGCTAAAACTTATTCTCTCGTCCACGCTTCACTAAATTCAAAGCTGACGTTAATAACATATAATATATATAATATATATATATATATATATAAAATAGCGTTTTTACCTCTGTTTGGATTTGTTCCGCCAGGGATATCGACAACAATCCTGAAATCACCAGAAAAACCAGCTCATGAGTTTGTGTGAACCAATAAAAGAAAAATGATACGCGTGGTGGGAAAACCGGGGAAAAAAATCTGAAAAGTAGAAAATAAATAAAAATAAAAAAGTGAAAAAGTTAGGTGATAGAATCAGCTGACCAGTGAACCCATTCTCGCATGCTAGGCTCACTTGGACTGGGTGCATCCGGATCAGTCATAACCTGCATGATTCACACAAAGACTATAAACAATAAGGTGGACAATCTTACATGAAAGAGCAATAGCTCTTGCATGCAAATGATAAACATACATGTATAGATAACTACAAATAAAACACAAGTGGAAATACGTGTATACATATGTGTGTGTGTGTGTGTGTGTGTGTGTGTGTGTGTGTGTGTGTGTGTGTGTGTGTGTATGTGTTATATATAAAGTGAAAGGCAGAGACCAGAGTATAAAGCTCGTTAGATTGTCCAGAGATGGCGACTTTGGGAGGGCTTATAGCAATGGAGGGTTTGATGTCACAGCCATTAGTGACATGCTTTGAGCCGAAGTAGACAGAGACGCTCAAAGTCGGAATAAACATGTCAACGACATCGCCAATCACTCGGCCGACGACAAGCGGGTCAACTGAGGCTGCCATGAGACCGATGAGAAAATTAAGGAAAAACAAAAGCACAGAGATGTAAAAGAATGGCAAGTTTCTTCTTTTGTAGCTTTTATTAGAAGCTTGGATATTAGGGTTATATAGTAATTAAAAAGGAGAGTACTTTCAGTGCATGCAAAATGAATATATATATATATATATATAATATATATTGTATACACGCACAAAACCATCAGAGAGAGAGAGGGAAAAAGTAGAGAGAGAAAAAAGTAAAGGGTGAGGCAGAGATGTACACGTGTTGAGCAGAGGCGAGATCTAAAACGGCCCTCGCCTTTGATTCTGCATTCCAATCCAAATGGGTTGATCCTCGCCGTTGGTATGTAGCCAGCCAGTACATCAGAGATATGTGTATTTAGAGCCAACAGTAAAAAGAGGGAGAGGGAAGGGATTGTGAGAGATCGGTTTTTGCATGGCAACATCCTCGAGATAAGCATGAAGCAAACACACTTGAAGACAAACAAGGGGATTAAGGTGGGGTCCATTAGTGGGATAGAGATCGGAGCGTTTTGTTTTGGGATTTTACAGATTTTGAATTTGAGCCTGAAATTACTGCGGCGAAGCCTTTGTTTACCAACATGTCATTATACTCATATACATACACAACCTCTGAGGTGATGTATATATATATAAACACAAGAGACTAAAAGATAAAAAAATAAGGCAAAAAAGGACCTAAAAAAAGAAGAAAAAGGAAAAAAGTTAAGGAGACCAAAACGACCATGTTTAGGTTGAAAATTTTCAACCAAAACAAAGGCATTTGTCTAAAAAGAAAAATTGAGTTATCTGATTTATGCATACTTCAAAAAAAAAAAAAAAAAAAAGGAGAAAAAGGAAAAAAGGTAAGCAGACCAAAACGACCATGTTTAGGTTGAAAATTTTCAACCAAAACAAGGGCATTTGTCGAAAAAGAAAAATTGAGCTATCTGGTATATGAATAGCATAAAATTATAAATCAGGTCTTACATGTGTTTAGGCTTTTGGTAAGATAAGAGCTTATCTTACCTTAAAAAATAAAAAATAAAAATTCTATCTATCTAGGGTTATGTCCCCACGCATAAGGAACTTTTTGGTTTTTTTAGCAATTTCATATAACCGGACGAGGATATATTACATTCTCATTAATGAAAAAGTTATACCATTCATCTTCATAACATAAATTTATTATAACATCAGAACTATTTCCGATCATTAACCTTTACCCCTAATTTTCCCTTCATTTTCTTCCACCAAGGAGCACACCATCATACCTTCTTTTCCTCCACGCAACATACCATTAACGCATCTCCAACCACACCACAATTCTTCCCACAACAATTCTTATATCTTACCAAGGGCCTGTTTTGTTCGTTATTCGAGTTTTTAATTCAAGTTGAGTTGTGATTTTATGTGAGAGCTTTTTTCTGTAGTAAAAAAATTAGATGTGACTGTTTCTGAGAGCTTTTTACTGTAATAAAACTCGAATCGGTAAAATTAACGGAATATATTCACAAAATACATTTCTTGCCATACCACATATATTCAACTTTTACCATCTTACCATAATAACTGCCACACCCAGGTTTCATCTAATGTACAGCCTCCTTACATATCAACCATTGCCATCTATCTATTAGAGTTTATGCTCTTTAGAATAAATATAAAAATGCCCTTAGGAATATATGTAAAGAAGCACTTATGACATTTTAATATCAGTAAAGTTTATTTATTTCAATATTGTCCTTTTTATGTTTATATTTGTTGATTATATGATAAGTAAATTGGAAGTTTGAGATTGTTATTTAAAGTCTTTAAATTGTGCATGTAATATGAGGAACATGCAAAAGATATGAATCTAAAGATAACAATCTAAATATATTATCAAGCGAATAGAGTTAGACACTTTATTAATGTTAGGATTGTTATGTTGTCTACTTCTTAACGGAAACAGCTTGTCTTGGTCATCAAAGAGGGACTTAATGGGTGGAGATATTGATATAGTTGCTAGTGGTGCAATCTATATTAGATCGGACCAAAATTGAATTGTTTTATTTAATAATTTTGTTGAATAAAACAACTCACTTTTAACAAATTATATGTGATCATCTTAATCTTGAGATGAATAATAAACCTGTATCCTTGACTTGTATTTTTTGATATACCAAAGGGTGACATCCTGGCATTATGTAAAGGTACGTATACCGATGCATTAGAGATATGACTCTTGTATGTGTAGATTTATTATAGATAGGGAATCTATAGCTCTTATATATAAAGAGTCAATGATATCTTCTTACAACGTTATCCATAGATTGAAAAATACGAGCATTGCCATTAGACTACTTTGTGTTATCTAATGGTTCACTATTTCAATCGGTACGAATGGTTGCTTTTCCCGATAGAGTGTTCCACTAACATAAGATAAATATAATTGGGAAGATAAAACGAAACTTGATCTCAAGTTGATTATGAATATCTTATGAGGATAATACACTAACATAATAAGTTATGGACGATAGTTAATTGGAGCTTTGTTAATATACTGTATAGATTGAGAGTGCAGTTCTAGACTTTTTGTGGAATATCACTAGAGTTTATAATCATGTGATGAACTTGTCGGTGAACAAGTACTGCCATAATTATATGAGCTTAATCTATATATGTCCATTGGGTTCCTTCACTGGCTCACATACTTTTTTGTAACGACATGCGTATTTCTTACATGTTGGTAACCTATGTTATTTCCGCTAAAGGTTTGAAAGCTAGGTGTGAGGTTGGTGATTAATTCGTGAGTAATTCATTGATTGAATTGATTGTTGAACTAATTTAAGATAAATTGGTTGAATTATATCTCACCTACTCCACACACCATAGTTATTCTTTCTGCATCAACCCCTCTAAACCCTTTTCAATCTAACCGCACTAACATATATACCACCTCATAAAAAAATATATATAGTCATTCTTTTGTCTCTCCATAATTTATTCTCTAACTAGTAATGCCTTACAACTTATTATTCTAACGAGCAACACTCTATACCGTTTTCACTCCAACAAGCAACACTTTATATTCCGCGCAGTGTTCCTTCAACCCTAGTCCGAGAGCTTCCAATAATGTGCCTCCACACCTAGGCAATGCATCTCAAAACTCCACGCAATGCACCTCCAGCAGTTTCTTATTACGTTGTGGAGTCTAATTAATTGGTCTGACGATTTATTGCATTACGTAGAGAATTTAGCATATCAACCTTCACAATAACACTGCCGTGGGGGTTGGAAAGGAGATGGGAGGCTTGTTAGTTTCTGAATCAAATTCGGGTGCAAAAGCATGAAAATACGGATTGAATCCAAATAAAATATTTTCATAAAACTAAACACTATGGAGTATATTAATTTACACAATAATATACTAATTATATTAATTACAAATCCAAATTGCTAGAACACAGATAAAAAAATAAGGTGATGTATGGTTTTAATAGTTACTTTAATATTTACATATTAATAGGTATTATTATTTTAATTGTAAGATATTAATTTAATAGTTGTAATAAATTAAATAGTTGATAAAAAAAATTATGATAAGTAATGAGATTAAATTTTTATTACGTCATGTTATCAAATTTCTATACTTAGTAGTGATCACTAATAGAGAAGTAACTGTTTAAAACTCATCCATACGTGTGTGTAACTACAAGAAAATTGAGAAAAAATTTCACATTCCCCTCCCAAACTATAAATCTTGTCACAAAATGTCTCTCGAAACTTTAATTTTAACTTTTTTTCCTGAACCTCAATAACTCTCACAAAATTTTCCCTTTTTATTTAATTCTTTTGCAATTGTTGTTGGCCGCAATTGATGAATCTCCAAAGTTGTTTAGGTCAAGCAAATTAAGGAGAAACTTAGATGTAGAAAAAACAACTCCTACTGTGTGTAACTGCACTTTCATGTGACTACACAAAAAGGAGCTAATAGTTTAATTGCTTATAAAATTGCCCAATGACTCATTATTTCTACAATACATATTATTTCTTTTAAAAATCTTGACATAAAGGAGTTCTTTTTTTTTGTTTAATTTTTGTACATCATGTCACATTTTCTGTCAAAAACCATAAATAGCAGTAAGAACACGAGAAAAATCCAGTCTCATAGCATATGGGGCCTCAACAAAATACATAACCCAGAACCAAAATTAAATTTTCGCACAGCGGTAACATTGTCCCAAAGTATATTAGGCTCCGTTAAAATTCGACTTTTACTATAATAAAAAATTCTAAAAAATAATCACATCTAATTCTTTTACTGCCGTAAAAAAATTCTTCTATAAAATCATATCTCAACTCAAATTAAAAATTTAAATCAGACAGACTTGTTGGCATTTCCAAATTACAGACCATACAGAGTAGAGGTGACTTCTTGTGGGGATATTGACATTTCATAAATTTCCCGTGAAACGCACAACTGTCACAAAAATAATGCCCCTAAAACAAGACACCATATTCTAAAAGCTTGTCTCTCTAAGACAAAGCATTGGTCACTCTTGCACAGGCTGGCCTAGGCCCACATGAAAATATGACAATCTGAGTGTGCTTTGTGTTTATAGTTTTCTTCTAACTTGAATTAAAAAACTACACTCTCAGCTTAGAGAACAACAAATCTTGAAACATCAGAGGAAAAGAGGAAATGAACATGCCATAACACAAAGAAAAAGCACAAGAGCACAAAAAGAAAAAAGAAAAATCATCTACACAATGCCATTTTTGATTTCTCTAGTTCTGGAATGACCATGCAAAGAAGTGCATATACAACAAAGAAATCAACACTATGCAAAGAGATACATGCGCTGGTCCAAGGACGGAGGACGAGGACTGATCGGATATTTCTGCAGAGTCAACGGCCAGAGGCATTCCGTCGCTGGAGAGAGCGCAGGAGCGGGGATGATCTGAGCCATCCGTGTTCAACATGATTGCCCTTATGACTGCCGACACGGTGTGCATGTAAGCCGTCCGATTCTTCGCAAGTAGCCATGTTAGGCCCATCAGCTCACAGTCCTTGTTGTGCATTTTTGTGGTCCTGTCGTCTGATTTGCTTGTATTCAAAGCTTTCTTCTTGTTGTTGAGCTGCATAAATAAATAAGAAGAGCCAAAAGAAAGGTCACAACTGCAACTTATTGCACAAGCACAAGTTTGGTGCATATTGGTTTAATAAGCTTATTAGTTAACGGTTGGAGCATCAAATCAAAATCTGCCTGATACCCACTTTCAATTCTTAAGTCACCGTAAAGTCAGTTAAACATTCACAACAAATTGAACAATGTAACTAAGTGAAATGAAGTTTCTTATAATTTGGAAAATATTAAGCACATAAAAATTATTTTTCCCCTGTAAAAGCTTAGCCCGGAACATTAAAAAATAAATGGATAATTAAAATCAAATAAATAAGACTTTCACCGATTTAAGTTTTTAATTTTATATTTTTACAATAAAAAATACTCAGAAAATGTCACATTTAACTTTTTCTGCTATAGTAAAAAATTCTCAAAAAATGTCACGAATTAAAAACTTGAATCCGCAAAGTGAACGAGGCCTAAGTCTCTCTTTCACGAACTTGCACACAGTTTGCGTCCAGTCACTTTGGGCTGGGAAGAAAGAGGGAAAGAAAGAATAAAACCATTCAATTCAAAGACAAGAATATATGGCAACTGTGAAATTCAACAAACACAAATCTTTACAGCCACTATGAAAATGGCATATGGGCAAGGAAAACGACACTGATTTTTCAGAAAAGAAAAAAAGAAAAAAGGGCAATGCTAATCCCACCCGCATTTTGGCGCGTGAATGAAAACTTGTCATATTATTCTTTAATTTTGAAGAGCCAAAAGGCAAATCAGACCATGACCACCCTTGGAAGAAATCTTTGTTTATAACACACTCGCTTTATGGAGCGTTAACGCATCAATCCAAACAAGAACAAACTTTCCCAAATCGCTAAACATGGAAGAACATAACATCAGAAAATCCCTAACCATTAAACCAGACCAACCAAAATCAAACAAACTCTATAACCAAAAAAAAAAAAAAAAGAATTGTAACAAGAAATTACCTGATGAAGAGAGTTCAAGCACTTGGAACACCCACCAAGACCTGGAAATCCATTCACATTCCCAGGTTTACTCAAACAATCTCTTTCCAATCTTCTCACTCTCTTGTCCCTAACAACTTTCCCTTCTTGGCCAACTGAAAAGGCCTCTGGGCAGCTAAGAGGATGCAATCTAATCCCGCAGTAGCAGTAAACGACGTCGCACGTCTCGTTCGGCCTTTTCAGCTCTATCCCTCTTCCCCTCAGCGCCTTGTCCACGTCGGCCACGCACGTCTCCGAGTCGTCCGGCAGCAGCGGCATGTCGTACGCCGTCGTGTTGTGGGCCGACGCCGGAGTTGGGCCGGCGACTCTCCCGGCCCGGCCCAGCGCCGTGGCCGAGTAGGCGGCGTAGAGCCAAGAGGCGAGCACGGGGCAGCACCGGCCACGCCGGAGCTCCCCGCCGCAGGCCGACTTGACGCCGTGGAAGAACTGCTCGGGCAGGTCCAGCTGGCAACCGGCGACGTCGGACTGCTCCGGGAAGGCCGGGATTGTGGCCGGCGGTGATGGGTTCGGGAGGAGCTGCTGGATCGAGACGGGTTCCGGGTCGGGTAGACCCGGAAAGGCAGGGAGGGAAATGAGGAAGAAGATTAGCAAGGGTGTTCGTATTGGGGTCATTGGGAGTGAGAGGGGAGAGAAAGTGAAAGGAAAATGAAAATGTGTGGAGTTGGGAATGATATTTGGATTGAGGATTGAGTGAGCTGCATAAGGCGAGGGTTGTGAAAAAGTGTTGTGGTGGTGGGTGGTGGGTGAGGGTGTGGGTGTATTGGGGTTTGGAGCAAATCGGGGAAGGGGAAAGCGAAAAAGAACAAAACGAGGTGGGGTTGAGCCTAGTTTGGCTGTTTTTGCTTGTTTGCCTCGCTTAGATCTTAAAATGGATTGTGGGGATTAGTAAATAGTATCATCACCAAATCATTCCTTGGGGATTAGTCACTGTGTGACTAATCAGGTCCCGTTCACTTTACGGATTTGAATTTTCAATTCGAGTTGAGATGTAATATTTTATAAGAGTTTTTTACTGTAACAGAAAAAATTAAATGTGACATTTTTTTAGAGTATTTTACTGTAAAAATCTAAAATTAAAAACTTAAATCGGTAAAGTGAACGAGACTTAAGTCTTATTTAATTTATCAATTTGAGTTTTTAATTTAAATTAAGATATAATTTTATATAAAAATTTTTACTTCTAATAAAAAAATTAAATGTAATTTTTTATAAAAATTTTTAACTATTAAAATTGAAAATTTAAATTGGTGAAATGTCTTTAATATATGCATGCTTACTTGTATTTACTTATGCATATACAATGGATCTTTTAGTAGGTCAAAATTAAATCCAACTAGTAAATAGCACTGACATCAACTATAGTACTATAGCAAGATTCGAGATTTAGAGTGATTTTTTTTTAAGTTTACATTTTCCGAATAAATTTACGACTCTGGATCAAATTAAGGGGAAGAGATATATGTGGCCAGGTACCATTTTTTGTTTGGAAATGTACTCCAGTTTCAAGCGGATGTAGCAGGCTATATTTGAGTCAATAACAACACTTGCGTATAAAAAGATAGAGCAAAATATGGTGCAATGTTATTGATAAATTCTGTACTCAAATGTCGAATACAATTTTTTGTGTGTCGTGTGCTGTGCAAAATGGGCGGACTTTTTGACTCTGTTTACTTTATTAATTTAAATTTTATTAAAATAAAAAATTTAAAAACAGTTAATTTAATTTTTTTATTATAATAAAAATTTCTCACGTAAAATTACATTTCAATTTAAATTTAAAATTTAAATTAAAAATTAAACGAATTTTAATTCAATATCATGTAATACACAGATGAAATGTTCCGTCACGCATTGATTATATAATCCAGAAATAGTTTTATAAATCCATATTTTATTCTTTTTTTTTTTTGGGTTGGTCATGGAATTTAAACGTAAAAGAGCGTCTTGTAGTCTAGTACTTGACTTTGACAGATGTATGGACAAGAGACACCATCAACTGCAAGGTAATTAGGGCAATATCAGATACGTTTAGTTTGAAGAATTAAATTATTATTTATAATTTATTATAATATTTTTTTTATAAAAATATACATAAATTAAAAATAATTTAATCACATAATTTTAATTTATGAACGAAATTTTCTGTATTTTCTTTTGGCTCTTAGCGGGTCATGAAGCGTGGTATTTGCCAGAGGTTTACACTATCTAGGTTGATATTTTGAGTTAAAACTCTAATTCTTAAATCTCGTTTATTTCACCGATTTAAATTTTTAATTTTAAGTTTCTACAGTAAAAAGTTCTTAAAAAATGTTACATCCAACCCTTTTTGTTACAGTGAAAAGCTCTCAGAAAATGTCACATTTCAGCTCGAATTAAAATTTAAATCTGCAAAGTAAACGAGACCTTGATATTGCTGGAGCCTATGACTGATCCTTTTTTTTTTTTTGACAAATTTTTTGTTGCTTTGTATTTCCTTTTATTTTTTCATTTCACGAATATTTGGTTCATTTTATAATTAAAATTAATTATCGACGAAAAAAGAGAATGTATACGTTTTCTAATTAAATGTATTCTCTTGGTATATATTTCTAACGAGTAAGAACAATAATTTCTCAATACTCTTAAAACACATGTATAAAAATGTTTTTGTTTTCCCTTTTTCTTGCTATATGTTAAAGCTCCTTTATTTGGGATTGTTTGAACCGATGTTAAGTATTAGATAGAGTCTATTTTTATTTCTACCTTTTAATATTAATTCATATATTTCTATTATACTTTTTAAATTAAAATTAGTTAAAGTAAATTTTTTAAAAAAATGTACTTATAATAAGTCGAGTATTTAAATAAGTAGAATCTAAATTTTTTATTATTTTGTTTCAACTCTTTACAAATTTGTAAGATTTTTGTACTTATGAACTTCAATATTTTAAGATTGGAATTCTAGATGACAACTGTGTAGATCACATCATGTATGACAGTTTTTGTGTCAATTTAATAATTGTTACTGATATGGTGCGCGCCCTGTAAAATTTTATTAGATTCATACATTGATTTAATACAATTAAAGATTTGTGATAGTTTGTCAATTTGACAAAAAATTTAAAAAATAAAAAATCAAAGAGTAAAAGTGTGAAAATTAAAAATAAAAAAATAAAAAATAGGAAGGAATGACAGGTCATGGGTATAAAGATGCTGAATGTGTAGTACTGCAGCGAAATCCAGAGAATCCTAAAATTCCCATGAAATTCTAGCCAGAATGGATACCCTAGTTTTCTTCACCCTCTCAACTCTCAAGGCATAAATTGGTTTTTATAAGGATTGAGCAAAAAATAAAATAAAATAAAATAAGTTTTTAATTATATAGAGCGCGTTTGGGACTCATTTTAAAATGATTTTATTTTTGTATGAAAATAAAATGAACGTTTTCAATCTCAGACAGAAATCATTTTTAAAAATGCATTTGGTAATTTTATCAAGAGAGGAGAATTGAAATAAAAATGAAAAACGAATAAAAGTCATTTTTCATTTCTCTCTCATTTTACATTAAATTAAAAAATCATTTTCATTTCCCTTTTTTGTCTTTATTGTGCTAAACTACGTTTTGAAAACGTTTTTATTTTTTTTTTTCAAAAAATGTGAAAAAGAAAAACAGAATCAATTTCAAACACAGTCAAAGGTTTTCAATATTGCAGGCTTAATTTGACACATCTATCTTCTAGGGTTTCACAACTCTGCTTTAGAGATTCTATTCTTAATCAGCAGGGTTCCCACTATCAGTTTGTTAATAATTTCTGGGAACTATGGAGAATAGAGAGATTAAAGTGATGATTTTTTTTTAATTAAGACATGTATTTATATTTTGCGCCTCACATACTCATGCCCACTTTTGACTTTTTTTTTTTTTTTTTTTTAAATGTAGGGGAATTTTGACTTTCACTTTTGTAAGGCTTGCAATTGCATGTGCAACATTAAATAAATTCCCAAAAATAAATAAATAAATAAAAGTTTGCTAGCTTGCATAAAGTGACGAAAAGACTTTCCTTTTTACTGGTTCAACTTTTCGAGTGCACACTCAATTATCGAAAGAGCTTAAGGCCAAATCATAACAATAGCAGTAATAATAGTTATAATAATAATAATATGAGTAAGCATACTTAAAACACCCTTAATCAAGAGCTACATTTAATTGAGTTGGTCATTCACCTAAATTAACAAAACAGTAGACACAAGTTTTGTATGTGGTAGTCAAAAAGGCTACCCAGCACAAATTCTCATAATTAAATTTGTTTGAAATCTCATCAAAATTATTATAATAATAATGATAATAACAATAATAATAGTAATAATAATAGATGCAAATTGAAACCGTTAAATTGCATAAATCCTTTTGTTTTACCAACTGAACCAACATTGTGAATTGAGCAATTCTATTTACCACGTCCCCTTATAAACCATCTAATTATTATATAATATATATATATGCGCCTTTTCTACACTATTTTTAGATGAACTGTCCTTCTGTAACGTAACATATGGACGTGAAAAACGTAAAATTATAGTTATTTAACATAACATGATTGCTATTTAACCTAACACAAACACTAAAATATCTCGGTCTCATATTTTCAATATTAGTATTATGTTAAATAAATACTATATTCTATATTCTATTTCTATATGTTATGTTGGGAGACACTCCCTCCAAAAGAACCTTAGACAAGCCTGTATATATATGAACATACATTACCCAGAGAAAAATATAACTCGACCAGAGGTAAATAGTAACAATTAATCAAGTATAACTACAAAAAAATTGATATTTTGTTACTAAATATTTTGCTACTAAAATTATTTTGGTAGCAATACCATATTGCGTATTTTATTTCTATATGTTATGTTGGGGGACATTCCTTTAGAAAACCTTAGACAAACCTATATATATATATTATATATATATATGTGTGAACATACATCCTCCAGAGAAAAAATGTAAATCGACAAGAGGTAAATAGTAATAATTAATCAAGTATTACTATGATTTCTATCATGTTTCTTTTCTTATGAAATGATCAGACTTGAGGATTGAAGTAAAAAAAGAGAAATGAAATTACCCCATATATGCAAAAAACATGTTAATATGTTAGCAAAGCAAAAGCATAGACATGCACCGAAGTTCGAGCTCTACGTATGATAGATGGTGGACTTGCACGCCTTCTCCTTCAAAGCTGCCACTGCTTCCCAATACAAAAGGCTGCTCTCTACCCTCACTTTCCAAATAGCACCTTTGGCAAAATACTATTATGTAGTATATATATATATATATTATCGTTAAGGCCACATATTAGATGAATTAAAATTAATATGTCAATAGTTTACGTAAGTTAATAAATAGGTTAAATTATTATTTTCGTCTATAACTTATCTGGTTATAAATCATAACTTGATAAATTATTATTTATAATTCACAATTTTTATTCATAATTTATCTGGTTATGAACTATAACTTGACAAGTTTATTTATAACTTATCTGGTTATAAATCATAACTTAACAAATTATAGCCTATTAATTTTTATAATTAAAAATTAGCCTATGTATTTTTTTAAGCTTTTCATGTTGGCCTATTTTCTACTATTTTTTAATTTTTAATTCGAATTGAGATGTGACTTTATGTGAAATTTTTTTACTGTAATAAAAATATTAAATGTGACTATTTTTAAGAGTTTTTTACTACTCAAATCGATAAAATACACGAACCTAAACAGTAACAGTAATTTCCTCTTTTTATTCGTGAGACTTTACAAAGATAAAGAATGTGGCTTTTCTATTGAGATTATCAAACCATCAGTTTGGTAAAGTGGGGTTTGCTTTGTAGAAGACAAGAATATCCCACGGGTCCACTATCCTTGTATGCACATGAGAGAGATGGCCCACCAAAGTGCTCAGCTTTACATAAAGCATTATTAAAAAAATTGTGTAAAGCTCTTTGGTAGAATCCAAAACTCAATCTTAATAATAGCAAAGTTTACAACATTTATATATGCATGTGTTACATAGTAGATATGACCCCTACATTTTTCTACCATATTAATTAATTAATCTTGATGAAGACAAGACTTGATTCAAATTCTAAAATACAAAACCATGAAAATATATTATCAACGAAATCTGCGGCTATATATTAGCGTTACAATTCCTTAAGTGCGCTCATATAATTGCTTGTAAGTGTAAAAGCAATAACATCGGAATCGTTTAACAAATAACCATATATTGTTTTATTTTATTTTTATTTTTGAGATAATTGCTTAGTTTAAACATAGGTTATGAGACAATGTGCAAGCACTACATTTTCATATGGGACCATAATGTTATTGATTATACCAAACTCATTACATAATTTTTCCTTTTTCATATGGATTTGCACTATACTTTGAGATAGTTTATATACAATGCCTATTCTGAAATTGCAATCATTTTTGTTTGAAATTCTTTGTTCAATTCAACGCAAACAAAAGATTTGTTATTGTAGCGACCTACACCCCTACTTAGTATGATATTATTTGCTTTGAGTCTAAACTTGCACAATTTTGTTTTTAGGCTTCACCTCAAAAGGCCTCATACTATTAAGAGGTGATGTCATTCCTTATAAATCAGGACCTATTGCTATCCCTAGATTATGTGGGACTGCATAACTTACCATTTCTTAGCCTTGTGCCTCAAGGGATTGATGGTTGTCACAATCACCCCTCCTTATGGGGGCCCAACGTCCTCGTTGACCACATTTTTAGCTGGGTAGAGTCTCTAATACTATATGTAACGATCTGCACCCCCACCTGGTGTGGTATTGTCTGCTTTGAGCCTGAGACAACACGGTTTTATTTTTAGGCTTCACCCCAAAAGACCTCATACCATTGGAAGGTGGTGTCATACCTTATAAACCAGGGCCCATCTTCATCCACAGGTGATGTGGGACTGTACAACCATTTCTTGGCCTTGTGCCTTAAAGGATTGATGATTGTCACAATCACCCCTCCTCATGGGGGCCCAAAAGCAAAACCGTGCGGGTTTAAACCCAAAGCGTACAATATCATGTCAGATGAGAGTGCGGGTCATTACAATCATAACCAAGCATTACAAATAAAAGGGCTTGAAAATTATCAAACATAATTTAAAGGGCTGAAAATCTATCAGATTTATTGATAAACTTTAACTAATATAAAATAGACACATGGTCATGGATATGGATGCATATTTAGTAATGTACGTATAAGTATTGTCAATGAATCAGATTAGCAAGATGAATATCAACATTTCTCACATTGACAAGGAGGGTAATGAAGTAGCAGACAAATTAGCTTTTGAATGGTTCAGTAACATACTGATAAATTGTGATGTTAATGATATGAATTTCTATAGATCCTTGATATATCAAAAATTAGAACGGAGGGTTTAATATACAGCGGAATAATTAAAGGGTGTTAGCTTAATTAGAATGTTTTAGTTATGTCTCATTCATTTTATCGATTTGAGTTTGTTACAATAAAAATAAAAAACTCTAAAAAAAAAGTCAAATTTAATTTTTTTACTATAATAAAAAATTTTCACATAAAATCACATCTTAACTCAAATAAAAAATTCGAATCACCGAACTAAGCGACTGTAAATTAAATACATGCTCTCATCATTCATAAAAGTACTATACATAAAAGCAGAGCCTTATTCACTAGAGGAAAGCATTAGAAACTTTCTTGTTCAGCTTAGCAATTATAACACTTTTAGCGTCTCGTAATCATGTCTTATGTAAAATTCTTGATCATCCTGCTTTTTCAATCAAACTTAAATCTGGCGAATTTCCTTTTGATTATGTATGACTGCTCAGACAGTAATATATATATCCTTATGCTGCATTGGTTTATAATCTCACTTTTTGAACCAAGGAATTGAATAAAGGTAAGACCTAATTGAATGAAAAATAGCCAATATCATCTTTTGTACATGGGTAATAATTATTGTTGGAATTTATTGTAGCAATTTCTTGAAATGTTTCACACGATCGATAGTTGGAGATAATCAGATGGCATTTGGTTCGTTCAGTACTTTTTTTTTTTTTTTTTTTTTGTGACCAGTACATGTTCTCCATTATGTTGTGAGATTTCTGTCGTTTCTTAAGCACTATAGTCTATTGTTTTTTGTTTTTCAATTAATTTAAAGTGAAACAATGTAGTAGTTTTTAAGAAATGCTTCTGACTGGTTTATGCATCTAATTACTAGTTCTTGCGTCAATAAGGCGTACTAACCACCACTGAGTATGGTAACCTAATGATAATAAATAATCATGATAGATCTCTATTTAAAGGTTGAGTTTTTGGTGACTCTTTTGAGGATCTTCAATGTATAAGCCTATCACTACCATGCACTCACGTATCCTTACTGTGAGCACAGGGTTGATTGTCACGTTACTCGTCAAAGAATATCGCACGACAGTAGGACTTTCGACGAATATTTCTCTGAGTATATGAGGAGCTCATTTGATAATGTTAAGAAAGTATACTAACACTGTTTGCCTCCTCCCAATTTTACTTTAGCATGAAAAAAAAAGTTGCACATAACAAATTTTCTTACTATAAATTGGGGAACGTTTATGGCCCAACCTAACCTGAATGAGAATTTCGAGTCGGGCAGACCCTAAAAGAAAGATGGTCAACCGGCCTAAACTTTATAAGGTTATTTTTATAAAAATTTTAAAAAATGTGTTCAGGCGTCTTGTCCCGAATAAGATTTCGGTCTGACTTGGCTCAAACACTTAAGCGGGCTTGGCTGACAGGGATTAGGTCAACAATGTTTGGCCTTAGGCCGACCCGTTTAACTTGGCTCAAACTTACTCGCTTGACATTTTTTATACGAGCTCTGATATTTTACTCAATTCAAACAGGGCATGAAAAGTCAAATGAGATATTTGATTGAATAAGCACATTGAGCTGGCTCACAGAACTCAAAAATCTTGCTGTAGAAAGAGAGTGCACAATTCAAAAGTACAGCTTATTTCCCCACATTTTGTTTAGATAATTTAATTTTTCTAGTTGAGCTACGTTACGTGCTACGCACGTGATGAAATAACATTGTAAGTTAAATCACATGTCAAAATACATAATCTTTTTAAAGGTTAAGTTTAATTAGAGGAAAAGAAAAAAAAAATCTTAAAAAGTCATATTGAAAAAAAGTAAAATTATATAAGAGTTTTTGACAAAAAAGAAAAAAAAAACTTAAGTATGGACAATTAAAAGCAATTATTTTAATTAAAAGAAAGTGTTTCAAAGAAGCATATTGTTTAAAAAATGAACGCTAAAAAATGGTTTGAAAAAAAAAGTTAATAAGCAGAAGAAAAGAAGAAAAAATTAAAAATTAAAAAATTAAAAAGATTAAGAGGAAGAGAGGAAAATTAAAAGAGAAAAAAGAATTAAAGCTATATAGGAGTTTTTGACCAAAAAAAAACAAAGGACATATTTAAAAGGGAAGTAAGAAAAAGAAAATATTTCAAAGAAAAATTATTGTAAAAGAAAAAACTGTTAAAGAATATTGGGGAAAAAATAAAAAAGAATAAGCAAAAAAAAAAAAGAAGAAAAAATTTAAAAATTTAAAAAAAGAAGAAAAAGTGGGGAAAAAGGAAAAGTTAAAAAGGAGAAAGAAAAAAAAAAAAAAAGAGGAGGAGGAGGAGGAGGCCAATATGTAGCCTGTTTAAACGCCAAGTCCACTCATTTACTTTTATATATGTTAAATGTTAAATTAGATGTATAGATTGTAACACCCGCCTTAAATTAGATGTATAGATTGTAACACCCCGCCTTATATTTTAATAAATAAAGTATTTTACTATACTTTTGGAAAAATTACAGTAAAGCTAATCTCGATGTTCTCAAACATGACGATTCCATGCTTTAGAATTATAGTGACACATGATTACAATTATGAGCAAAAAGATGATAATAGCTAACATAATAAAGTTTATAGCTATTAAGGAGCTATCATTGTAAAAACTAAGAAAGAGATTTCTAAGAAACATTTTGAAAGAGATTTTCGGATAATGAAATTGTTAGTGAATGTGAAGGTTAGAAAACTCAATTATTTATATGGTAAAAATTAGCCATTTTTACCGTTAGAATAATGATTGAACAATTTTACCCTTAGCCATTATGAAGAGTATTATGATTGTCAGAATAACCGTTGAAATCAATTATATGATGATTTTACCCTTATTATTTAGTAAGAACAATTTTCAGACTGTTTAAAGAAAAATAACTGTCAAAACTGTATTTAAACAATTTTATCCTTGATTAATATTTTGTGAAAAATATTATTAGAGATATTAATCGATGTCTAGAAATTATAGAAAATTATGGAGAATGCCTTAAGAATATTAAAAATTTAGTAGTGAAGTCAGAATTCAATTTTCACAGCTTGAAGTATAGTTTCAAGAAAAAGGGCATTTTGGGTCCGAGATGATTTATAGAAAATTTATCGCCCTCAAGGTAAGTCAAGGAATATGATGAGAAAATCAAAAGTTGAAAAAGATGAATATAAAGGAGGTCCATCGGATAAGCTTATTTCACTTAGTGTGTGTGTGTATATATATATATATATAAAGAATGAATGATTGACGACAAAGAAGATAAGGGAATAGTAGGTACTAATAATTAAACGATATTATAGGAATATATTATTTTAATAAAAGGTTACTATTTATAAATAATATTTTATTATGAAATTGTATTCAAATTTTTTTAATAAATAGGCTTTTAGAATTTAGTTTTCTTTACCTCAGAATTTTAGTAAGGAAATTCTTTCTTCTTTTTCTCTCAAATATATATATATTTTTAGTAGAGATACCAACTTTAGTATTCGAAGGTCAAAATTCTACTGACAAAGTATGAGTTCTAAACTCGTTACTATTTATGTTTTACAATTCTATTTTATTATGGTATTGCTTAGGTAAATAATTCATGATAATTTATTAAAAGCTGTTATAATGCATAATTACCATACATAAATAGTACCCTTACATATGAATAATGTATACTTAAAGTTTTCCGTGTAACATGGTCTATAGTTGTTTGGATACGTACTGTGTAAGTAAGATTGTCTAAGGAGACTGAAATTTAAGGCCTCGTTCATTTCACCGATTCGAGTTTTCAGTTTTAAGTTTTTACAATAAAAAACTCTTAGAAAATATCATATTAAAATTTTTTGTTACAGTAAAAAACTCTTAGAAAATGTTATATTTTAACTCGAATTAAAAACTCAAATCTGTAAAGTGAACGAGACATTCTGTGAACTTGATCTTTGTTAACATGACTGAAGCTCTTATGTTGTAGTCTTTATTAGAAATTACCAAATCAGTACAATTCCTATCAACTGCACCGGGTCCGCACGTATACATGAATAGAATGACTGAATAGTACCACATATGGGAAATAGATTGTACACATGTATGATATCGTATAAGTGAAGTTGTGGAATTTTGATAGGATTTAATGGGCAAATTTATGGATTTAGATATAAAGTAGCGATGGAATAGCAGTACCATATGTTTAGTTTTATATTAGCATTGTTAAGGGTTACTGATATAATGTTATAATTGTTATTATTATTGTTAAGAGTATACTTCCAACAGACAGTTGAAATAAGGTAAGTAAAGTTGTCACCTATAACACAAAGTACTCAGTTAGTACTTTGAGAATTATTTTCAGCACAATTATATTTGCTATCTTCTGGTTATAATTTTTCATTGATTCAAAGGAATATCCAGTATCTTCATAGTTGTTATGTTTAAAGCATTGCATTTACTTTATGTAAGAGAAAGTTTAAGTTTATTAATAAGACATCAGAAGATATTAGATAAGTAATTATTCGAAGATATTTTAAAGGTATGTACCTTTATAAGAGCGTAGAGCTCAATCGAAGTTATTAAGCCAATAATTGGCAATAAGAGATATTAAAATGTTACAAGCAATATTCTCCAGGGTCCTAAGAGAAGAAAAAAATGAAGTAAAGCATGAACATAAATTAGTTTATAACTTTCATGTGGGATAATGACTTTATTTATTGAGCGTTAACTCATCAGTCTAATTATACTTGTATTGTAGGTAAAGAAAAAAGTACATTGAATTAAACTGGAAGATGAACAATGTGCCAAGTTAATGTGAGTACATATGAAACTGACCTATTGGGAGAAAGTTTTCAAAGGGCTCCATAGCTTATTATTATTTTTTTTTAGAAAAAAATTAATGAGTGTTTATTTAAGAATCCATGACGTGAATATTATGAAGTATGTTATGTAACCAAAGTTTAAATTTGTACGGATTTTATGTAATATGCTTTGGTAGTGTTGTGCAATATTTTAATTATCCTTGTAATAGCTATATTGTAAAAGGAGGATGTTAATAGTCGTTAAAATATTATACTATAAAAAGAGTAGTTGGAAAAAAAAAAAAAAAAAAAAAGGACCAAAGCACAACAAAAAAAATTAAAGTGTAAAAAAATACTCATAAAATTTTTTTAAAAGAACAAAACATTTATAAAAAATAAAATATAAAAAAATAAAAAGAATGGACTACCAGGTGATAGTCTTGAAAGTGCTCTATGGAAGCACTATAAAAAAATATGTATAAAGATAATTTTTGATATAACATGAATTATATGAAAAATAATTAAGTACGGACACATTTTAAAAATTATTTTAGCCATTGACAGAAAAATAGAAAAACATGTAAAAAAATTTGTTTCATGAGTGTGAAGTGAGATATAAAATTATTTGTAGTATACTCATGTAAACAATTAAACTGTGAAAAAAATCAAAAAATAAAAGTAAAAAAACATTTAAAAGATAATAAGAATAAAGATAAAAAAGTAAAGAAACGAAAAAAAAGGAGAAATATGAGAGACTGCCATGAGTCAGCTCTAAGAAAGAAGTTTTTGGCTTTTTTTTTTGTTAGTAAGCTTTTTGGCTCTTTATGTATTGTTAGATTAGGGACTCTTTCATTTTATCAATTTAATTTTTAGTTTTATGTTTTTACAGTAAAAAATTTTTAAAAAATGTCACATCTAATTTTTTTTTGCTACAGTGAAAAGCTCTCAGAAAATGTTATATCTCAGCTCGAATTGAAAACTCAAATCTGCGAAGTGAACGTGGCCTAGATTTGTCTCTTCTAAACACACAACTATAAAAAGAAAGACATGGAAAAAAAAATACATATCTTTTTCAAAATACTCGACTCGACCAAACTTGAAAACAAAATAATAATAAAATGAAACTTCAATAGGTAACACATACAAATCAATAACAAATGATCAAACTCAACATGAAGGATTCTAGCAAAAATAAAAAAATCAACATGAAGGAAGATCTGCCGGTGGGGGAAGCAAAGATTGATTTGGGCCAGGCCCATTTTTGACGATAAAGGCCGTGGACAGGCCCCAAGAAGTATGCTCTTCAAGGTGACAATGCACGAACCACACACCCGGGTTATCGGTCTTGAATCGGATAGCGGCCCAACCGCCGGTCGGAACTGCCACGGTGTTCCTCTCAGGCGGGTCAACCAGATTATACTTCCAAGGGTCCTTGGCACTATCAAAATTCCCAAACCCCTTTCCCACCACAAAAAAGTTGTGTCCATGAACATGAATGGGATGGTTCTCTTTGTTGAGAAGACTAGTCCCTTGCAAAACAATTTCCACGTTTGTTCCATAAGGGAACACCAAAATCTTGCTTCCGAATTCCGTGTTGAGATTCCCTGTCAACGAATCGACTCCGGTGTAATCGAACGGCCTCGTGGGCTTCTCCGGGAAACCGGCGGTAAACCGAGCGTCGACCCCCCCGGCTTTGCCTAATTTGGTCACGTAGTAGGTCTCCAATAAAGAAAATGAATTAGGACGGACGAAGGATTGGTTGTTCATGGACGCATAGAAACTCTTTCCTTCATACCCCATACAAGTTTTATTTGAGGGGCAATCTTGGAGATTAAGGCTTATTGTTATAACAACTCGCTTGTCAATCTTTTTAGGCACGTTGCATGGATACTGAGGCGATGCGAGACTCTTGAGACTTGCCGAAAACTTGGTGGCGAAAGCGGTGTCTTCCATTTTCGGAAGGTTGTTGTTGAGTATGAATTTGTTTGGCGGCTTAAGATGAGCTTTAGGCCTGAGTTTTCCAGGTTGCTTGTAGTGCAAGAAACCGACCGCGGTCGAGTTGTCGAAGGGGAAGATGGTGGTGAGGTAGGGAGTTGCCGCCATCGGGAACATGCCGGAAGGGTCGGCAGGGTGTTGGTTTGTGGTGAGGAGAACGTTGGTTGTTTGTCCAGGAGCGATCATGATGGCTTTGGTTGTGAAAGGTTTTGTGTAGACTGCATCAATCTCAACGACCGTTAGGATGTGGTTCGAAACGGCGAAGAAGAGCTCGTCGTTTAAGGCTGCATTGATGATTCTGAGTAAATAGGTCTTGCCTCGTTCCACTGTTTGGATAAAAGTATCTGTGTACACAAACAAAACAAAAAAAATCATTTGTAATTGAGATCTTCTCAACTTCATTAGCCGTGAATGTGATGAAATCTATTCATATTGTTAGGTCTATTAGTTTAGATTTTTGAGAAATTTATTTGACAATATCTGTTTGATTTAATTCTTTTTTTTTGAATTTTTTATTTTTTTTTTCTTTTAAAGAAACATAAGTAGATTTGAAGATTAAATCTTGAAGCACCTTTGGTTGAGCAAGGGTAGAGAGGCCCAGGGAAACCATTTATGGTGTAAGCGTCAGAACTATTTGGTCCACCTCCATATTTTGTCATCTCATTTTCCACTGCAGCCACATCTGCATTCCACCACTCACCTGCACTTAACAAACCACATAACAAATTTACTATTACTTTTATGATTAGCCATCTCTTACCATTAAAAATTTGAATAATTATATATATAATAAACACACGCATTTATAATATATATATATATAGGAGTTTATTTATTAATATATTAATAGTTGAAGATTATAATAACATTTTTCTAATAAAAATTAGAGGTGCGTTTGGAATTCATTTCAAAATGATTTTGTTTTTTGTATGAAAATGAAAATGAAAACGTTTTTAATCTCAGACAGAAATTATTTTAAAAAATGTGCTTAGTAGTTTTATCAAGAGATTGTTTTAAGTGTAAAAAAACTCATTAATGTCTCTCTTGCTCTATCTGCTCGAGAGAGGAGAAAACGAAACAAAAAATAAAAAACGACTAAAAGTTATTTTTCAGTTCTCTCTCATTTTATATTAAACCTAAAAATCATTTTCATTTTCATTTTTTGTCTTTATTGCGCCAAACGCCGTTTTGAAAACGTTTTCATTTTTTCTTTCTCGAAAAATGTAAAAAATAAAAAGAGATCAATTCTAAACACGACCTAGGTCGTCATGAACATGCTTTCGTTTCATGACTTTGTTTCTATATTTTTCTTTTTAAATTTAAGATAGGGGATTCAAACTCCACACCTTAAGTTAGAGTCAGATGCGGAACTATCATCAAGACTAAGTCGTTGATCATATTAATGCAGCTTAAATCGTAATTTAGATCGACAATTACCAAAAATAATGGGGATTTCAGCTCGAATTGGAACAGAGAAGGGATATGGAGTGCGAGGGTGGATAATGAAGGCACCATAGACAGAAGCTCGTTGCCAAGCATGATGGGCATGCCATAGAAGAGTGCCTCTTTGGCCTATTACACTGAACCTGTATGTGTATGATTTTCCTCCACTGATTGGGCATTGTGTTATGTAAGATGGACCATCTGCCCAACCTGTTCTTAGCTGCTTTATTCCGTGCCTGTTTGTCAGCAGTACCAGCCGTGTTATTTACTTTCATTTCATCAGATCCAAAAGATTCCTTCGAATTTAGCCAACTACCACGCATGTTTGTTAATGTTTTGTATTGATAATTAGTTCAAAAAGAAAAGGCTAATACATGATTCCCTAGAATCAGATGATGATAAATATATGTCGGAACATCACTATTCATGAATAAAATTTGTTTTTTAATATGTTCACGTACTTTACAAGTGAAAAATGTGATGTGATATTATGCTCCAATATACTAGATATATATATATATATATAATTGCTAGCTATAATTAATTGGAGATATGCAAGAAAGGTGATTATTTAAGAATATTACACTCCAGGTGTTCAACCATGAAGGGCAAATATTAATTATTTTATACAAATTTCTTGGAACAACTTTGAGAGTTTTTAAAGGAAAAACAAAGAAATAACTGCTTTGATATCATAATGCATGATTAGTGTACCTCACTACAAGCCATTATATTGTTCCATCATGCCGTACATGAATATAATTGTCCAATTTATATGCCTTAATTTTTAGACATATATGATCCGTGCCGTGGTTCTTCAATATATATATATATATATATATATATATATATATATATATGATAGTAGCTTGAGTAGTCATGAGAAATATTGCTGTACAATTAATGGATTGGCTTTTTATTAACTGAAAAAAAAGGGACTTGGTGGCTGGTGGTAATTGTTCTCGTGAGCTAAGAGTAACCAATCAAATAGAAGAAAGGCCGAAAATGACAGCTTTATTCACTAAATCTCAATAATGATTGTCGCATTATATATGACGGTAATAGAATTGGTACTTAAAAAAGAAAGAAATAAAATAGTGTTTATTTCACCGATTTAAATTTAAAATTTGAGTTTTATTATAGTAAAAAAAATTTTAAAAACAGTCATATTTTTTATTTTTATTTTTATTTTTACTACAGTAAAAAATTCTCACATAAAGTCACATTTCAATTTGAATTAGGCCTCATTTACTTTACGAATTTGAGTTTTTAATTCAAGTTGGGATGTGATATTTTATGAGAGTTTTTTACTGTAGTAAAAAAAATTAAATGTAACATTTTTTGATAACTTTTTACTGTAGAAACTTAAAATTAAAAATTTAAATTGGTGAAATAAACGAAACCAAAATGGTAGCCAAGTTCTATTTTAAGTTTTAACGGGTCATTACTACCATAATTATATATTCTTTTCATGCACCTCAACAATTGCATTTTTTTGGACTACTGCTGACCAGCGAATCAGATATTGAAGATCCTCTAATACTCATTTTTTAATTGCTATGTATTGACACATTTTCTTTAATGAAAAAACAAGGTGAGAACCAAAAAGAACCACTGAATAGCTTACTAAAATGGATATGATCTCAATGAATGGTTCGATACTGAATAAACGAGTTTTTTCTTTAGATGAAAAAAAGATTTTCTTTAAAAAATAACTTTGCCACATCTGTTAAAGCTTGAAGAACTCCCAAAGGTCTCGCGGGTTATAATGATATAAATTGGCGTGCTTATACAACTTTGCAGAGATAAGAAATCTTCACGTAGCATATGAACACGAAATCATTTTCTATATATTTCATTTGACTGACTCGAATTTAAGATTTAGTTTAAAAAACAGCAACCTAATCACCTTCCGAATGACTGGTGGTATTCCTTCAATAGTTTTATGAAGTGGATCAATGAATTGGGTAGCATACGAAAACGTTTCAAAACTGTTTTATCAAAAAAATGTGAGATCAGTTAAGCGAAGCTTTTGTTAATCATATTATACTAATAGCTGCTTTATATACTTGTAGTTATATATATATATATATATATATATGTATGTATATGAGCAAATTATAACAGTTAAGGTTTTCGGGCAAATTAAAAAGGTACTCACCAATGAATTGTAGTGTTGTCAGCAATGCGGTTAGTCACCTTAACTTCAACGTTATCACCTTCATGAACAGCAATGGTTGGCCCTGGGAATTTCCCATTCACAGTCAGAAGTTGCTTTGTGTGACACAAGCGGGTTACTTTCTTCAACCCTACCTGCGACAGAGATCACGAAGAGAAACTATTTAATTAAGCAAAATTGTGTGAAAAAAAGAAGAAAGCGAAATATGTTTAGAAAACAATTTATTCCGTACATTGAATTTAAAGCGCTGGGTGGTCTTCGAAGAACAACATGGAAGAATTACACCGATACATGCTATGATCACTAGTGTTACTAGTTTTAGTGACCTAAATTCACTATATTTATGAAATCTCTCCATTGTTATACAAAACTAAGAACTCAAGCTAGTTAATCTGCGGCACACGCTTTATATCAAACGGTATATATATTGCCAACTTTGGTAATACTACTGATAATACCTTTTTCACATGCCAGGACACCTCAATATTATGCATGCATGATGCATATATAACAAGGGAAAAGGCCTCCTACTCTTTTGGCTATCATACTTGGACTATTCATTTAATAATTTCTTGAGCAGCACTGGTTCCAAAGCTTTCTGTATATAGTAATTACATGTGAAATAAAAGACTGAATTTGATGAATTAATTAATGGGTAGGTGTGAGATTAGAGTTGGTGTTCTTAGCATTATTTAAATGTGAATTGCAAAATGTTTTCACTTATATAAGCAAAACCTAAACATTTAAAAATATCTATATACATTCCTTTTGATTCAGGGTCGAATCTCCATAACATCATACTTGAAAATAGGATTCCATAAATAGATAATTTTCAATTTAAATTAAAATTGAAATCCTTTATGTTAACTTCACGATCATAGCGACAGTCGCTGTAACAGACGACTTCGCCTTCGTATCAAGATGACAAACACTTGTAATCATGCTTCATGAGAAGTCTTTTATGATAAGCACAAATTTGAGATAATCCAAAAATCAAAAATTAAGAAGCAAAATTAACTCAAAGTTATCTGAATTTAATAAAATCTTGCAATAATTACCAAATAATAAACATTTCTTTTATTCAAGTGCCCCGTGGTTCCATCCTCATACTCACACATCCATACCCATACACACGTATGGTGATTCAAACCCTCAACTTAAGATTAGGAGGGAAGGGCCAACTGAGCTGGCCTCACTCATCCCAAATGATAAACATTAGTTTTGTATATTAAGTGCCAACAAAATTTAAAATTCGAATTAAAAATCGTAATATTATGTATCTAGTGCCAACATTAATGAATAGAAACGACATGCTTCTATGATTCCAAATTAACTTGGCCAACTAGTTAGCCATCATCCCTAAGAATCAAGATCTGTTGTCTTATTTTTCTATCTCGGTAGCTGTTCTATTAATTAAAATTTAACACCTCATGATTTATTTTAGTATTTTTAGTATTTTATTTTTATTTACATAGTCAAATTCTTAAATTTAAATGGCATGACAAATAATTAATGGAGGGACAGACACCAACACAAGAAGAAAGACAGCAGATCTGGACACCATCTGTAATGCCTGATAATGAATATAATGGACAACAAAGGGTCTCAAAAATATTTTATGCGAGTTGGTACGAGTTTTCAGTCAAGACCAAGTTGGATACTACCTAAACCGGCATCTTTTATCTTTGCGTAGGAGAATATATTGAACTTCACAAATTTGTTGCAGTCTCCTTGATCTCCTTCCGAAGAAGTATCTTCTTTAGATAAAAAGAACAAACAAGTGATAAAGATAGAGAGATTAAACAAAAGAAGATTTCACAGAAACTCAACTATATTTGATACATGTGATGACTTTTATCACATTTGCCCAACCATGACAAGACTACCACCTCCAAGAAATATATGTAGCAATCAATTAGGGGGTATAAATAATTAGCAGAGGAAACCCGTACACGACATGAAAACTCATACTACTCGCGTATCAAAAAAATGTTAAGAATATTTGTTGATTTAGTACACACTGTATATTTATTTTAAAATATAATTAAATAAATTTGAAGAATGTCAAGTCTCAAGTGAGAATATACTCATTTATCACTATGGTATTTATAACTTGGAGTTTGGGAGTATATAATCCTCAAAAAAAATATTAGTTGAAAAGTTTTCTTAACTAATTTGAAGAATGTTAAGTGCTTGTCTCTCTTGGTGACAGTAAGATACACATATAGCCAAACCACTATCAGCTTTAGAATCCAAAGCATGTGCAGTAATACACATGGGTATTGTTGGCTACATCGTATGGTTTATCTCTGCAAACACAACTAATAAGAAAATAATAATGTAACACATTAAAATAAATCCCTTTATTTTCTCGGCAATGTCAAATGGATACATGCTACTGCTATTATAATAATAAAATTAACTAGCATCATTGTTCCCTAAACGGTTTAGTGACAGCTTTTTTTTAAAAAAAAAAAAATTTAATATAGGCACCATCAATCTTTTAAAGCATTTGCAGTTCAAATAAAAATGGGTAAACTCTAATGCAATGCTATAATTTATTGTCAATAGTAAATTAAGCATTTAAATGTAAAAAAACATTTTTTGAAACAATGCTATTTGTTGTGTAAAATTTATCATATATTAAAATTTGTAACTAATTTAACACTAAATATAACACATGACAAATTTGACATTGCTTATTATTGGTTGATTTCTTTACTTTTTTCATCTAATCATTGCAACTTTTGAATTCTTAAATTATTTTATAAAAAAATTTTACTTTTACAACTTTTAAAAGTTTAATGATTATGGTAAAAAATAAATTTAGTATTTAAAATAACATTATGCATTGTAGAACAAACGAAAATAACACATCCGATTACATTTTTTTTAATACAAAATATACTATTGACATTAAAATTTGTATTGAAAGGGGTCTTAAAATTGGTGCTTATAAAGCATGTCTAGTAATTACTGTGATAACTTTTTAAATCTATCCATAGGAAGCATGCCATGGGCTTGAAGAGCGTGGAAGACAATGATTGCGGATTATACAAGACATGGAGTTTGCAAAAACGCTATTATGTTACAAGATATCTTTTTATAATCTGCAAGTTATCACTTCATATCTTACATATTATTTTTTTGACACGAAAGTTTTATGTAGTAACATAAATAATCGAGTTAAAAAAACCATTAGTTAAACTTGAAATTTTCTCCCCAAATATCATAGTGGGAAATTGGCCGTGGCTTTTGTAATTTTTTCAATGGCAGCTGATAGACCGATCAGTGTGATGAAGAAATTATGAGTATACGAACATTATCACATCGCCTTAAACATCATATCCAAAATTGTTGGAAGTCCTACCACTTTCACTGCTACAATGGGGGCTCGTGTTGTTGTGGAGATTGCCGGTTTGCCGGAAAATTACTGGCCCAAGTGGAAGAAGAATATTAGTCCAGATCATTGGTGGTGGATTAATCATTATACATTCCGAAACATGCTGAATATGATCAAAAAATAATTACAAAAGGGTGCCATAATCAGAGATGAGATATTTAAAATGTTAATTAGAAATATGTTTCTTGGAGAAATAATTCACAAAAAAATGATGAACGGACAAGGGTCAGCGGATTAGTTAAAGAAATTGGTGAATTGTTTCTTGGGGGTCATACCACTTCCTACCAAAAGACAAACAGCAGGTCCATCGTAACAATGATCTCCCGTTTTATTTATTCTTTTATTCACTTTAAGGATAAATGAAAGCAAGCAACTTTTGTTTTCACTATAGCCTTAATAATAATTAAATCAGAAGTGATATGTGGTAAAAAATGACTTTGGCCCAAACCAATTTAGCAATCAATCAATCACTTTATATACCCGCCGAGCCTGTCGCACAACCATAGCGTGCTCGAAGCACTCCTGACAAAAATTCGAAACAAGTGATCAAAGCTCTCTCAGTACTGCAACAAACGTGTAAAAGCTTTGGGCCGTTCACTTCGCTGATTCGAATTTTTAATTCGAGTTGAGATTTGATTTTATGTGAGAGTTTTTTACTGTAGCAAAAATGTTAGATGTGATTGTTTGTGAAAGCTTTTTACTGTAGCAAACTCGAATTCTAAACTCGAATAAGCGAAATGAACGGAGCCTTTATTTATTTCACCAATTCAAAATTTTAATTACAATTTTACTACAGTTAAAAACTCTTACAAAAAATCATATTTAATTTTTTATATTACAATAAAAAACTCTTATATAAAATCACATCTGAACTCAAATCCACACTGTCAAAATAATCTCATCCAATCCCGAGATATGCGAAAAAAATGACCTTTCTTTAAGTATGCTTTCAATAAATGTCCTTAGTTTTGTTAAATTAAAAAAATATATTATTTCTATTAAATTTAAGAATTAAGTAGTTTACGTTATTAAAAATTGGTACATTAGACATACGATGGTAAATTAATAATCAAATAATCTAGAGGAAAAAAAACCCCCCAGTGCTTGTTCTCAGCTAATGAAATATATATATATATATATATTATATATATATGCTGTCAGGTCCAGTAAAATAATAATAAAAATAGAGTGCTGAACTTGGTTGTCATCAGTCAAATTGAAACACATCAAAAAATTTGAGACAGAATGTTTCTTTCTCTTCGAGCCAAAACCTTTTCTTTCTATGGTATCACACCAGATATGGAGTCTACATCGTTGCTTCTTTAGAACATAAGGAGTGAATTACAGGATAACATCTCCTCTTGAGATTCTAGTGACACAATAAATGAAGTAATATTTCAACGGAATCCTATTGTTAGCTTAGTCTCTACCTGAAACAATGACGATCTTTCAATACGGATTATTGCGGAGCGTCTCTTACACAGACAATGAAGGAAAAGAGATGAGGCAATGTGTTAACCTTCCGCTTCATCTACGGCATATCGCAGTACACAATCAGGCGTGGAGAGCTGCAACGTTTTGGGACAACCCATCAACTGTCTCGTCCATGGCTTCGGGAATTGCTTCTTCCTGCATGAGAGGCAAAGTTGCATAAAACATCAGAACTAAACACATGACTTCAGTTCTAGCAAAAATAGGTTCCAAATGATCGATCCTATGAGGTTCTGATTGACAATTTTATTATTAATTTTTGTTTATGTATCTGGATAAGTATTTCCTTGCTTCTGCAATGATAAAAAATGGTCTGAAAATGCGAATTTACTAGATGAGGAAATTGGGAAACGGCATTAATGCTTCTGCAAGCCAAAGCGAAATGCTGCAAGTATTAATGCTCTATGACACCATAAACGCAGAAGGTAAGAAACTCCCAAGGGTGTATCACACTGTTAAACATGATCGGTTAATTTCTAGATCCAATTATATCTCGAATGCATAGAACGAAAATATGATTTCTCCTGAAATGAATCTCTCTCCTTTTTTTTTTTTTTATTGTCGGAAAAAAAAAACTCCTTTTATTGAATATAAAAATATAAACAAAGGATAGTGGATAAGGTATCCGCTAGGAAAACAGAAGCGAAAACAAAATTACAAGCTACAAACTAACTGAAAACATGGAAGAGAGCCAGATTAATACATACTAATCAGACTACTATTCCTAGAATGAATGAAATGTAGACTGAAAGTGCAAAACCAATCATGTACACAACAGATTTAGAAGTTCCAAGACAAATATAAAGGGCGACTTGAATATCCCAAAAAGCCAGCTCAAGATTACTAGGCATTTAGTTATTTAAAATCATGCACATGAATAATGAAATGACAGAAAATCCCATCATAAACTCCAGCATAAGTTCAAGGCATACAAATAGGATGTAATGTGTTCTGATGTTTAATTACCTCCAAATCTGCTTTTGCTTTTACGCCTATACACTTGGAAGCACTAATGCTAGCACTCTTCAAAAGGCTACGTACAGTCTGGTTTGGCTTGTTGGTTTCATTTTGTGAATCTATATTCACATCCTCTGAATCATCAGGCTGATGTGACCTAGGACTCTGAAGAGTTGACGCAACAGAAGCTGCAGTTCTCCTTTCAACATCAGCATTTTGGTCCAGAGCCGCCTCCTTGGGTACACAAACCCGCTCTCTGGAAAGGAAGAAAAATAGGAACAAACCAGGTGATGAATGATGATTGAAATGCATGAAACTATATTCTAGAATCCAAAGATGTGAAATTCCACCTAAACTGGCAGGACATATCGTCAACCACTAGTAGGTTTAGCGGTCTAATATCTAAGCTAGTTCATAGTAACCAATAATGATGAAATGAAGAAGAAACTGGCGTAAAAAAATAAAAAATAAAAAATAAAAAAAAAAAACCAGATATCTTCATGTATAACTGGCAAAATTCTGAGTCATTTTACGACTTCAAGCCTAATTTTTAAACTTCATAAGATACATGATTTTTATCTGATACATACCTAGGTAACGAAGCATGCTGCCTTTGTAGTGGAGTGCTTCCTTTACCGCTTCTTTCACCTTTACCATAATGCTCCTCAAGATGCGCAAACTGTCTTTTGAATCGATCAACACCACTAAATGGAGAAAGAAGAAAAAGTTACTGGTGTAACTTGGTACTAAATCTGTTGAACTAAGTATCTTGCCATCATCATGAAATGAGCCATTCATCCAGAATATAATATGTAGTCAAAAGCCCTTAACTTATTCAAATTTAAGCAGACTAACGACTGATAAATCAATGGGAATATAACCACAACTCTTCTCCTACATGATTAGACTTGAAAAAGTACAAACAAATATAAGGTTTGTTTCTCTAATAATGAATACGCCATCAAGTGTGGATGTCAAATGAAACAAAGAACTGGGACAATGGAAAGAGTTCTGTAGTCAACTTGCAAGAATATATCACAGTTCGATGCTTTAAAAAAAATGAGCTCAAAGAAAATTCTTATCAGAATGATAAAGACTGCCAAAAATCTATTGCCAGAACTTCAATGACAGGCAGCCAGCCGCAAGCCCAACCAGAAGGTCTTTTTGCCGCATGCTTCAATAATACAAGTTCATAAGTGCAGGGCACACAATTCAGAAAGCCAATTTATAAATGTGACGGAAGCTTGAATGAGAAGGATCAGTTCAAATGATGTACAAATTTAGCTAACTTCTTAAGTCTTATTTCATTGATTCATTGATAACTTAAGCTAAAAGATAAATCTTTCTAAGGTTAGAAAGAGTGCTTGCAATTTAAATACACACACACACACACACACACACACATATTTTCATAAAATTAAGAAACCCAACAGGATTCAGAGAAGTAATAATCAACATTAGGAAATGCAATATACTTGATATATTTCAAATCTAGTATAAACCAGGAAGACTATGAAAGAAATTCTTGATGGGGAAATGTTTTAATACAATAAGTAAAACTGGTTTAATAAGAACAGAAGTCCTTCAAATCATTTGGAGATTGTACTTAACCAGAGTAGAGAAAGCAATTCAAGTCATTTTGAATCTGAAACAAAGAAAATTCAGAAAACCAAGATAAAGATGTGCCATAAGCGGTTTATCAGAGTGTTAATGGCCAACAATTTAGAATAACCGTATGCATGATAACCTACTAAGAATTATGTAAGATGCGATGTTTAGTTGAAATAGTGGACTATAACTATGATTGTAACATATAACAACAAAACCATTTGAAAGAGTCTCAGCTCCTGCCAACCTTGGGTACATAAAACTAGTTTGATCTCCACCTCGAAGATGCTCCTGCAGCATTTGGGGATGGTACTCCAAAATCTGTTTTAATGCACATAAAAATTTGTTTCAATGTGAGGGAAAAAAGATATCATTGTTCTAAAAATCAACAAGTTTAAGGTTACAAGGCCGCACCTCCCGATAAATTAACTCTCTCACATCGTCTTTTGTCAATTTCCTCCGTTCAAACTCAAATTCAAGTTTTGAAATGGGTTGAGTGGATGGTTCGCGATCCACATTTGCCAAACCATTAAAGTAAGGATCAGATAGTGCCTGGAAGAATAAGCATCAAGGACAACAGAAAAATTATGTTACCAAATAATTCGTCTCCAAGGAATTATTAGAGATTCTGTATTTTCCATTTAGATACAGATTTTTAGGTCGTCAATGTTGGAGTTTTTGTACCTCTTCAGCAGAGGGACGATCTTTGGGGTCAAATGCAAGAAGGCATTCCAATAAGCGGAGAGCTAATGGATCTACATGAGGGAACTTCTGTGATAATGGAATTGCTTGTTTCTTCCGCATGCTACTAAGATACCTTCGTGCTTTTTCATTACGAATCTGCCAGTGAAATTACACAGTGAGGCAAACAGCAAACCATAAAATTGAACCTGAAAGCTAAAGAACAAGAATTTAAGAATGATAAATATAGAGGGTATGCCAAGTGCACCAAAAGGAATGAGCTAACTAACCCTTGCAATGGACTCAGGAGAAGGGGTTCCAAGCAAATCAGTCATGAGATCCAATTGGTGTACCACATTTTTCCCGGGAAACAGTGGTTTTCCCGTAAGCATTTCTGCAAATATGCATCCTATACTCCAAATATCTATTGCAGGAGTGTACTGGAAAATAAAATTTAAAAGCAATTACTATAATTTGTATCATCCAAAAAGAATAAGAGAGAAGCATATAATATAAAACGAGCAACAATCTGCTTTCAGCAAAGCCAGAAAATCCTGACCAAAGAATAATTACCACAAAAGAAAAAAAAAATAATAATAAAAAATAAAAAAATCAAAACTCTGCAGTTCAGATTGGCAAGCTGTGTTCACGAAATTAAAGTTTGCAAGGTGCTTTCCAAACATGGATTCCTTGGAGAGAGCAGAGCAACTTTAATTGTCACTAATGGATTACGAAGTTTCAAACTTTTCTATTTAGAAGTGATCGCTTTAAGAAAAAAAATTCTATGACTAAGACGAGAGTATACAATCAACAAGTAGGTCAGAATAAAATAGTTCAAGACAAACTACCTCTTTAGAAACCACACGCAATTTCTAGTATTATGAATTACAGTAATATATATTGAAGACAATCCAGTCAATGACTAAGATGATCATTTTGACAATTGAGGAGTATGAAAACAATAGTTATGCATGCTACAATTACATTTTCTTTTGTAAAGCAGAACGATAAACTATTAACATGGTTTACAGACAACCTATCAAGCTCAAGACACATATATCGCCAACAGTGTGCTGATAGTAGTGCAAATAGTTTAAGAACAAAAAACACAAAGGTGCGGATAATGCTTTGAGAAAATGAGCCATAGGAGATTGAGATATAAGTATTTTAGAAGTTGAAAAAAAGCAATGAACAGTTTGAAAGGTAACAAGAAATCAACAAAAGAATGTAATGCATATGTTATCAGTGTAACACATAAGTAAAAAATGGAAAACCAAATTAACACGTAAGACTCCTCTTTCTTTCCTTCTTTTTTTTTTTGGATAAGAAACTCTAACATTATTAAAACCAACAAAAGTTACAGAAATTACAACTAGCAATGGACAAGAAGTCAATCAATCAACGGAAACAAAAAGAACGAAGGAATAAAAATTAAAACAACCAGCAAAGGCTACACTAAGATTAACATGTGGGATCTGAAAGATAAACTTTAACTTACTTTTGAGAAAAACGACCCACAGAGCTCAGGGGCACGATACCATCGAGTTGCAACATAGTCCTTCACAAAAATACAATGATTGATAAGTATTGCAGTTAAAAGTCCTGCTCATGACTAGGTTGAATAAAATAAGTGCATGAAACTTTTAACTATCACTAAAAAGGAAGTAAAGCTTCATAAATTGAGGTACGATGGCAGGATTTGCCTAAAAGAATAACTCACAGTCCAGAAGATAGCTGATGGGGCATCATTGAACGCTACTCGAGCGAGCCCAAAATCACATATCTTTAGCTTGCAGTCAGCATTAGCAAGGATGTTTTTTGGCTTCAAATCCCGGTGAAATACATTTGCTGTATGACATGCAATATACATCAATCAATATCCATCAAAGACAAAATGAGTAAAGGAGTTGATGAAAACTACGAACCCGAATGAATATATTTAAGACCGCGAAGAAGCTGGTACAAGAAAAACTGATAGTGCTCAGGAGTAAGATCGTCATTTGCCTTAATTACTTGGTGAAGATCAGATTCCATCAATTCAAACACAACATAGATATCTTTGAACTCTCGTCGTGAAGGAGGAAGCATTATGTGTTTGATTTCGACAATATCCGGATGACGAAGCAACCGCAGCAGCTTAATTTCTCTCAGAATCCGTGTTGCATCAGAAACATGCTCAAAAACATCATTGATTTTCTTGATTGCAACCCTTTCTCCAGTGTGGTTGTCAATTGCAGAGCCGACAACACCATAGCTTCCTTTTCCAACAACTTCCTGAATTTGGTATTGGCTTCCCTCTCCATATTCAGTGAAGAATTCAGTTTCCGCTCCACCCTATACAAGATCAGCAGAACCAGTCACAGACAAAGACAAACATACGCACAAGTTACTAAAGGGGCAGAAAAGCAAAACATAACATAAGGCCTTAGTGCATTGCATACACAGTTTCCTTTCATTCCGTTTCATTGTTGCTATAAAAAAGCATTATGAGAAAAGGTAAATGGGAAGATAAACTCGTTGTGTAATAAGTTAACGAACATGCCAGTTTTGAGTACTTTTACAACCATGGAAAGCCAGTACATTTTGTTCTTAAAAAAAATAATTTTTTTAAGAATTCAGCTGCGGCGACACAGATATCTATAAACGTTGTCTATCTGAGAACTTATAGGGGAACATTACTACAATTCTTAAGATACTTCAGACGCTGAAGATTTCATGCACAACATATACAAACAGAATTGTCCATCTTGATCAGATCCCATATCATGAATTGCTTCAATGACCTAAAATCATACACTATAACCATACTGACTAATATCAAATATTGGTGCCGAAAAGGCGGAGATTTTGTATTACTTATCCATCAAACAAAACATTCTTCTTCCAAAAATAAAAAAATAAATAAATATAACAACTTAATGAACAGCTATAACTCCGTGCCTGTCTTCTGTTTGGTTGTTGTTCAATAACAGAAAGTAAGAAGTTCGTTAAAACAACAGAAATGGATGCAATATTTTACACTCCAAATTGGCTTTTAGTCAACCAAATACATCATCAAATTTGGAAAAATTTCACATCTTTTCATCAAATCCGAATCTCACTCTCATTTCTCCTCCACTACCAACAGAAAAAGGACTAGAAAAAGCAAAAAACAAAAACAAAAAAAAAACAAAAAACACAAAAAAACAAACTAATCAGATCAAACCAATAAACAATTCAAAGCAACGAACAAAACCAAGAGGAGTCGAATAAACACAAGCAGCAAACAAACAAAAAGTGCATCAGATCAAAAGGGAAACTTGAAAACAAAGACAAAATTTGAAGAAAATCTAACCTTCTTTTGAGAATGCATAGAGCCAGGTTTGAGATCAATCCGTTGGGGAACTTTGATGAGCTTCAATCCAAAGACGTCGAAATCTTCCTCAACAATCGTAAGCTCCGATGATTTTTCTCCTTCTTGTTGGATCGCTTTTTGTTCGGGTTTCGACGATTGTGCGCGAAACTCGGTCACTGCCGAAACGTGGCCACCATTTGGATCGCCCACACAATAATTATCGGATTTGTTTGTATAATTAATGTTCGAATTATTATTATTATTATTATTATTATTACTATTATTAGCAATCAATGAAGAAGAAGAAGAAGAAGAAGAAGTAGAAGTCGAAGAGCGACGTTGAAACCAGCGACGAACACCATCCACCAAAGTAGCTCCACTCCCCATATACACAGAAAAAACCCTCTTTTTTATTTTTATTTTTTTTTTTTAGCCTTTGGATTTCCAGCAACTCGATCCCAGCATTTCCTGCTCTCTCTCTCTCTCTCTCTCTCTCTAATTCTTCGCTGGCTTTGACATCTGTGAACTTTTTTTCTTTTTTGATAAGAGAATCCTGTGAAATTGGTATAACTTTGGGTTTGGTATTGGACCCGAAAGATGCGGGACAGATTTGCAGAGATTGTGGTTGAGAGAGAGGGACTTGGGTTTGTCCCTGACGACTGGCGAGTGCTGATTGATAATATCATGTGGAAGGAAGATGGATTATCATTAATACAATGTAGGTGATGTGGCATGTATCTAGATAGATATTAACATATATGTCCTTTTCTTTTGTCTTACAAAATAAATAAAAAAATCTTGTTTCGGGTCATTTTCGCCGCTACATTTATCATTTTGTTACTAATATATAATGTTGAGTGAATTAAAAGATTGGTATAAAAACACAAGAGACGGGACAGATATCTGTCCTCAGGCGCCAACAGAGTGAATTTAGCAAGTGATTCAATGGGCAGCGCCATCCCAGAACGAGGAATGAAATTGTAAAGAGTAATTTTAATAAATACTCTTTAAAATTTGTTAAGTTTTAAGCTTGGAACATAAACTCTTACGGAGAATTTACGGTCATGTCATCACATTATATTAAAAATTGACGTTTAATAAAGGGATTTAGTTCATGATTCGAATCATAATTCGTGATTCGTTATAATATTTTCTCTCACAAAAAATATACGTAAATCGAAAATAACTTTAATTTATAAACCAATCGTCTCCGCCTTTAGGATATTGGTATGTCTCCAGCTACAATACTAGTATCCAACCGAGATACTTGTCAGCTCTCGGCTACAAAATCAGTATCCAACTGAGATACCATACGGTATCCGGCGGACAACTGTCAATATTGACGGCAATAGTCCCCAAAAACTAGTGAGGCGATGACCGTTGTGGTACTAATTGGTTACCAATTGGTAACCGCCAGTATCCATCTAAATATTGGTATCGGAGTAGTATCTGACCTAGATATCAATATCTGAATGAGAAACCATTCGATATTCGGCCACCAAACGCCTGTATTGAAGGTAATCTAACCATCACAACTGTCGAAATACCTAAAAATTCAGAAAAAGCACAAAAAAAAAATCCAGAATCAAACAAAACCACAACAAACAATTAAATAAATCACAAGAATCCACATTAAAAAAACAAAATCAAAACAATCTAAAAAAAAAAAATCTAAAGACCAAAGAAGAAGCGGAGGAGGGAGCGGTAACGAGCGGAAGAGGAGGCCGAAATCGGCGTAGTGTGAACGATGGTTGCTTCACCAAATCGGCGCAGATCTGGACCTCGCGACGCGAAGGCAATTGTGTGTTGCCAAGCAAATCGTCGACAAAACTCCGCCATCTCTAGATCCTCCCTGAGAGAAGATCCGTCATTCTCCATCGCTGATCCCCCCGTGAATAGAAGGTCGTCGTTGATCTGTTGTGCTGTTACCGCGTGTGAAGGAGATCACTCGCAGCGCTAGGATCGCGAGTGATTCGCCGTGATAAGGTGACAATGGTGATAGAGGGGGTGCTTCTCCACTATGACGGTGATGATATAGGGTTGGAGGTGGTGACGGCGAGAATTATGGATGGCGGCGGCATATTTTCGTGCAAGGATTTGCTAGGGATTATGTAAATTGGATTTATCATGGGGAACCTATAGAAACCAACGTGTTTCAAGAGACAGTGTTGTTTGGTGTAAGGATTCAGAATTTAAAATTATGATTCTCGTTTAAAATAGTGTTTGTTTATAAAAAGTAAAAGTAGTTTTAATTTGACTTATTGAGAATTAGTATTTGGTTAGTAGGTTTAATTTAATATTTAAATTTTAATGTGATGTTTTAAATCATGAATTATTTTTTATTCTAAAATTATTCTTATTGGTTTTGAATGGTTTAAACCCTTGATTCTGATTTTAATTTTAGAACCATAATTTGAACTAAAAATCATGAATCATGATTCTGATTTTAAAATTAAAATTAGAATCATTCTGATTTAAATTCTCATACTAAACGAATCACTAAAAAGTTGAAAGATGCAACTGACCAAATAAATGTGGATGATATTTGAAAGTGAAAATAATACAGCTAATGATTGTTTATAGTGGACACTTTTGGCAAGTTAGTTTGCAGCAGATCCTCGTAATGACAGATTATCTCTTGCAAGTTTTAACCCATTTGGAAAGATGAGTACTGCATATAACGTGTGGTCAGTTGTTCTCGTACCATATAATATGCCAACTTGGATGTGAATGAAAGAAACATTTTGTCTGATGACTTTATTGATTCTCGGTCCAAATATACTTGGAAAAAATATTGATATTAATTTAGGCCCTCTGATCGCTGAATTTAAAGAACCATAGGATAAAGATGCAGGGCATCTTCTTTTTTCCATAAAATTTAAAAAAAGACAACTCAAATTTTAATTTTATTTAAGTTTATATTCTTTTAAATTTTAATTTTATTTAATTTTATTTAACTTTATTTAAATTCTAACTTTAATTTAAGTTATAACTCAAATTTAACTCAAAAATTACATTTAAATTACACTTTAAAAGAACAATCTTGTAGAGACTCTCTTGATGCATCAACAAGAAATATTTCAAATTTCATGCTGCAGTTTTGCGGATAATAAGAGGGTATTTGGTAGAAAAATTCGTGTCATGATTCAAATTATAGTTCATAGTTCGTTATAATATTTTCTCTCATAAAAAAATACACATAAATCAAAAATAATTTTAAATTATGATTTTGAATTCTTGAACTAAAAGTCCAAATGATTTTCTAGCCCATGGAACCTTATCTGGATAGAGTACGAAAGGGTACTTGGCATGTGCACTTTGTAACAAGGACACTTATTCTAAACGATAAAGGAGTAAGATTTGCTATAGGGGACAACGTCGTTATTTGCCAGAACATCATACTTTAAGAAACAGTTTGCCAGAACATCATACTTTAAGAAACAGTCAACAACATAATGGTAAGATTGAAAGGAAGTTAGCACCAAAGATGCTTACTGGAGATGATATATTAAAACAATTAAGTCAACTACCAAAATTAAGGCCAGGTAAACATCCATAAAATCCTAATAACAATGAAACCCCGATTGAGTTGCATTGGACGAGAAGATGTCACTATATTTTTTGAGTTGGACTACTGGTCAAAAGCTTAAACTCAGGCATAAAAGTAATGCACATTGAGAAAAATGTTTGTGATAGCCTAGTTGGAATTATATTGGGAATAGAAGGAAAATTAAAAGACACTATGACTTGATTTAGAAGACATGAAAATTCGAAAAGAGTTGCACCTCCAACATCATGGCGGTCGTGTTTTGATCCTTCGCCGTGCCTCACGCTTTTGCGAAATGAAGGAATTAAGTTTTGTGAATTCTTAAAATCTGTGAAGTTTCCAGATGGTTATGCCGCAAATATCTCAAGAAATGTCAATGTAAACGAATGACAGATATAAGGTCTCAAAAGTCATGATTTTCATATTTCACTACAACGCCTCTTGCCAGTTGGTATCACACCGTATTTGAAAAAAGATGTGGTAAGAACTATTGCTAGATTGTCTAATTTCTTTCAACAAATATGTGCAAAAAAATTGTTCAACAAAGACTTGGACATATTGGAAGGAGAAATTGTTGATATATTATGTAAATTAGAAACAATCTTCCCTTCAGCCTTTTTAATGTTATGGTACATCTTGTGCATTTACCATGCGATGTATGTATCCTTTTGAAAGGTATAATTATTTAATTTATTTCTTAAACATCGAAGTTTATAATATAATTGTAGTTAACTTTATTCGTTTAATGCTTTCTTTTAGGGTTTTACGAACATAAAAAAGTGCGTGAAAAATAAAGCCCGATCAGAAAGTTCCATTTCAGAGGCGTACATAATGAATGAGGCATTGACTTATTTTTCAATGTATCTTTGTGATATAGACACAAAATTCAACAAATCAGACCGCAACCATGACCAAGATAATGGTAAAAAGTATACTCTTTCTGTACTCAATAATACCATCAGGCCATTTGGTGCAAGAAAGATGACACCAATGGAAGATCATGAGGAATTACGAAAGATTCAATAGTATATCCTCAACAACTGTAGTGAGTTGTAGCCATATATAGAGTAAGTCATGCTTGATTAATTATTTTTCTTATACTTCATCATAAATATATTATTATTTTGTGTACCTACAGTGAGCATAGTGACATTTTAACACGTTCTGGTATCAATAATGTGCCGCGAAAGCAAGACCTTGAATTTCCCTCTTGGTTCAAAGAACGAGTAAAATTTAATTTGATACTATATTTTGCACTTACTTTTCATGCTATTAAAATATTTATATGAACATACAGATTAAGGCTATGCATGAACTTGTGTCTGCTGAAGTGACTGATGAATTATTTGCAGTTTCTTGCGTGCCTGATTTTCTTGTTTCTTCATATTTTGGTTGTATTGTAAATGGAGTTCGACATCATATCCCGTTCATTTCACTGATTTGAGTTTAGAATTCAAGTTTTGCTACAGTAAAAAACTCTCAGAAACAGTCACATCTAATTTTTTTGCTACAATAAAAAGTTCTCACATAAAGTCACATATTAACTTAAATTAAAAACTCAAATCAGTAAAATAAACCTCTTACAGTGATAGACGTACTACTCAAAATTCTAGCATTTGGGTTGACAGTGAACACAACGGTGAGTCATGCGACTTTTATGGGAAAATTGTTGACATACTTGAGGTTAACTTCCTTTTAGAATATAAAGTCAGTACTATTCAAGTGTAAATGGTTTGGTATAAGTTCAAAAAATCTGAGGATAAACAAAGTTTTGAACATGATGAGCATCAACATTAGTTCCGAGTGGTATAAAACAGATTTATGCATTTTATCAATTCAAACTAAACAAGTATATTATGGTCCTGTTTATTTCACTAATTCGAGTTTAGAATTCGAGTTTTGCTATAATAAAAAGTTCTAAAACACAGTCACATCTAATTTTTTTTTTGTTACCGTAAAAAACTCTCACATAAAATCACATATAACTCAAATTAAAAACTCAAATCAACGAATTAAACGAGCATTTTGTTCAAAAGGTACGTCATCGTCACTTGTGGGATATCTCGGAAAATTCCAAAGATGGCATAGAAGACAGAGTTCAATTTGATGACGATGCTTACCAAGAGGATACCTCCTCAAACGTTCGTTCTATTTTTGAAGAGGTTGATGTAGAAATGGAACAGATTAATAGGCCAGAAGTTCAACCAACAGAAATCGATTCAAACATTGTTTATAAAGAACGTGCTGATCGTCGAAGAAATAGAAAAAGAAATACTAGTTTTTTCTAGTGAAAGTTCTCAATCAGAATCCGAACTTGGTGATAGTGATGATGGGCACTCTCAAGTGTAAATTAATGCAAAAAAAATTTTAACTTGTCATTTCTAATTTACTTAAAATTTAACTTTTTTTTCAAGCATAGTCTATATCGATGGTATGTCACATTTATCTTGTTATTTTTAATTTATTTATCATCTATCAACATAGCATAATCTATATCAATAGTATATTATTCGAAATATGTAACGACCCGTCACGGATCGTCACAGTTATCTTAACTTTTAAACATTTACCTCTTAAAAATTGTGAAAAATAGTTAAGCTTGAAACACTCTACTTTGAATGACTTAAAGAAAAGTCTAGATTTTTTTTAAAAATATTATATTTAAAATTTTTAAACTTTCTCAAAAAAAAAAAAAAATAACCTTTCGGTTCAACTTAATTATTAAAATCTAAAATAAACTTAAAAAAAAAGGTCTAAAATATTCTTCAAATCAAAACCACCATAAACTAAAGTTCCAAAACAATAAGAATAAAAACTAAAAACTTTGTTTAACATTAAACACTTTCATCCCATGATCATTTCTCTCATTTTTCTATCACGCATAGCTCGCATCCGCTCTAATATTCTCAATGGCAAGATCTTACCCTTTAGATTATCTGCAACATGAAATAACTTATATAAGCAAAGGCTTAGTAAGACACTTAATTCTCACAAATTTAAATGAACAATTTTATTCATCAACAATAAACATCATCATGAGAATAATTATTTTTGAACATGTTTAAACTTTAAAATTCATCATATATTGGGTTCGACATTGTATCATCATAGCGCGCTAGCCACAGAAAGCATGGGGTTACAAATCCCATACCAACCATGGCAATAAGACCGCTCACCAGTCACCATCAAGGGTGTACAATGCCATTTAAAATACATATATACATTTTTCTTCAAAATGTCATCATATGAAATATTAAAGGCTTCATAACATCATCATAAACATCAAAATCATAAATTTCTCAATTCTTCAATTCATTGCAGGTGAGAGTGTACTTACCTAAACGCCTTACTTAACCTTTTTAAATTTTTCAACTGTAACGCGATGAATAAGGTCCTTGCGTGCTCACCTCTAAAACTGTTCATGCCATAAATCATAAATATAATAAAATTAAAAACATCAATTCATCAAATCCATCCATCATATTGAAAATAGACATCTAGATCTTTCCAATGACACCTTATTTGTTAAAAACGGAGTTCGTTTGTTCCCTCAAATACTGTTTTAAACTCATATCATATAAGCTGAAAAATTCCAGCGCAGTAAACTCCGAAAATACCAAAATAAATTCATTAAAGATAAAATCAATTCCAATCATATGCATACTTTAACGAGCCCTAAGACATGTTCCTAAAACATTCAAAGCATACATTTTATAAAAATTCTCATGGCAAAGCGAACTAAAAATATCAGTATGACCATCAAAATAAACATATCTTGCAACTTGAATCTAAAAACAAAATGCTAACTCATGTTTCTATCAAATCACAATTTATAACATAAAAAGGAAACAACAATATAAGAAAATGACATAATTTATAACATGCCTCTCTAAAATTTATCAAATTATGAAGACACCAAAACATCCAAAACAATAGCCGTGTCATACATGATTATCCCAAAATAAAACATACGGCCATGAACATTAAAACCTCACCTAAATCACATATATCATCCCTCAATCATCAACCAAAGAAAATTATTCATTATCTCCTTAAACCAACACCCAACACCAAAGAAAATCACCTAATAACCATGAATACTAAATTAAAGATGGAACGTACCTTGAAATCTTCTTGATTGTGGCTTAGAAGAACCAAAGGCTTACAAAAAGGGGTTAAAATGATGGAGGTTTGATGGCTGGTCTTGGAGGATCTCTGTGGTGTTTTGAACGTGAGGGAAAGATGAAGAAAGAGGGAGAGAGAAAGAGAGAGAGTGAGAGAGTAGGAGAGAAAATACATATTGACTCACAAATCATGTAAAATTAAAAATGATTAATTTGACATTAATTTGAGGATTAATTTTTTGATTAAATGACCCTTAACAGCTGGGGGAATGGCTGTCATTAGGGTGTAAAATCGTGTGGAAGACAAATACAAGAGCTAGGTCAACTTCTAGAATTTCCGTTCATGTTCGCGCGCAGTAACCTAGTCAGAGACTGCTGGATATTCGGATGGTATACTGGCCACATCTTCTTACTCCGATGTCCGATTTGTACAAATGAGAAGGCGTTGGAAAGCTTATGAAAGGCTCTATAGTTTTGTATAAATTAATGGAATAATTTTAGAACTTTAAAGGTCCAAAATAGAGTTGAAAATTAACATCATGGAAATGGTTCTTTTGTCTAAAAAGAAAAATCATGGAAAAACTTAGAATTTTCCTAAGACACTTAATTCCATGCATTATAATATGAAGTACATCATATCATGAACATATATTCATTTATCAAATCATTAAAAAAAATGAACATATATATATAATTTCTATAAAATGGCATGAACTTGTTTTTAGCACCTCGAGTTTTCGTCGCGTTCATTAGTAAAATGTAACTCAATGTGATAGTAGAATTAATTAATTATAATACTATAACATTATTTAAGTTAATTTCTAACGTTTATTTTTAGAAATTTTGTCAGTTAGAAAAATCGATGTTACAAAATATTACATAATATCTTAAGACAATACATAACTCATAATGAAATATGAGCAATGGAAATAGCTTTACTTTGGTGATTTTCGTGTAATAATGGCATACTCCATCCATAAAATAATTTATTTTAGTATCCTGGACTTTTATTTCTTTATATATATTACGTATGTGTTTTCAACTTCTCGTGATTTTATACACACACACATATATATATA
>JACAGA010000019.1:4089417-4129925 GCA_029231665.1 Morus indica
GATAAGATTTTAGAAAAACGAAAAGCTATCCGACAAGAAGCAAAAGGTTGATGACACGTGCGAACCTCAAACAAACAACAGATAAAATAAAATAAAAATAGAGGTGGATAATACAAAAATTGACCGAACAAGAGATTGGGAAATGGAAAAGGGAAAGCTACACATGAATTTAACAAATCAACCGGTGCAACTTCCAGTGTCCAAGAAAGAAACGTGTCCACTCAATAATGAAGCCCACACTTTCTTTTAAGCACCGAATTCCTTATTAAAAATATTACTTGAGATCTCTACTGTAAAATCTCGAAAAATAATTCCCAATATATCTTTATTTTTAAGCCATTAATTTTATAGATAAGGTCTCTCATAGAGTATTTAAAAAGTGTCTAATTTATATAATTATATGTAAATTGTGTATATTTATAGATAAATTATATACATTTATAAGTAAATTATGTATATTTATATAATACTTATATAATTGTGTAATTGTATATATTTATATGTAAATCGTGTATATTTACATATAAATTATATATGTTAAGTTATAAGAAACGATAATATATATTAATTCTCAAAATATATATATTTTTAATAATAATTAGTGAACACATAGCATAAAAATATATATATTGACTGATTTATTTTATTTCATGTTAAATATACACAATTTTATATGTAAATATACACAGTTTACTAATAAATATATATAATTTATGTATAATTATACAAGTCTTACAATTCTTAATTTTATATATGTTATGTATTTTTTTTTTAATTTTAATCAACTCTAATAATAAAAATATGTACTATCAGTAAAAGATTCTACTACATAAAAATTATAATATGAGAGAAAGACAGAAATAGGCTAAGATTTGAGATGAATTAAAATTAATAGGCTAATAATTTACATAAGTTAATAAATAGGCTAAATTATTGTTTTCGTTCATAATTTGTCTGATTATGAACCATAACTTGACAAGTTATTTTCGGTTTTTGTCCTTAACTTATCTGGTTATGAACCATAACTTGACAAGTTTATCCATAACTTATCTGATTATAAACCATAACTTAATAAGTTACGATCTATTAATTTTTATAACTAAAAATTGACCTATATACTTTCTTAAACTTTTCATATTGACCTATTTCTTACTATTTCCTTTATAATATTTTCTCTTTAAGAACTTTTCGAGTAAAAAACTACCCTTTTTGTTTATCAATAAAAATTGTTATTTTAATCATAAGAATATTTTAAGGTCTGTTTAGTATCTAGATTTATTCTCTGATTTTAATCATAATTTATGATTCATTATAATATTTTCTCTCATAAAAAATACACATAAATTAAAAATAATTTTAATTACATAATTTAAATCTATGAATTAAATAGACCCTTAATACTACAATTTAGGATTAAAAACAGTTTTATATCACGTAAATTTTTATTATGCATAATCACAAATTATGCTGTTAAAAAAGTTATCAATAAAAATTAATTCCAACCTATAAAGAAGAAAAAGAAAAGGTCCACACGGAAAAGTTTCCTCCTTTCGCTTTTACTTTCTATTTGCTGCGTTGGAAACGCGTTGAAACCGAGTTGAGAACCAGCACAAGAAGGCTTGGGCCACGGATGTTCGCAAATTTCAACACGATCACACGCTCTCAAAGAAAAAAAAAAAAAAAAAAAAAGTTAGGAGCACATAAAAAAAGGTATTTATGATTCTGACGTAAAAGACAAAAGGTACACGTCCCCACCAGGCCTTACTACATACTTCCTTTAAGCTTCCCTATTGCCATATGGCCTCACACGGGGAGCTTTGTTGATTTAGATTCGTTTCCTTTTATTAATTTAAATTTATAATTTAAATTAAAATATAATTTTATATGAAAATTTTTATTTTAATAAAAAAAAATTAATATGATTATTTTTAAAATTTTTTAATTATAATAAAACTTAAATTTTAAATTTAAAGTAGTAAACTAATCAGAATCAGTTTTATTTATTTTGTAGATTTAGATTTTTAATTGAATTTAAATGTGATAATTTTTTTAAAATTTTTATTATAATAAAATTAAATGTTATATTTTTATAAGATTTTTTACTATAAAAATTTAAAACTAAAACTCAAATTAATAAAATAAACGGGTCTTATACTCCTACCACTCAAGTTTAAGCCTAACGTTTTTTATTTGGGAGAATATTTAAGCCTAGTATTTTTCAGGAAAAAATATCAAAAATGTTTTGGGGTCTGTTTGTTTGAGGGTTTGAATTTAAAATTTTGATTTAAATCAGTGTTTATTTATAAAAAAATAAAAAATAGTTTGAATTTTAGATTTCGTTCATTTTATTGATTTGAGTTTATAATTTAAGTTTTAGTACAGTAAAAGCTCTAAAAAAAGTCATATTTAAATTTTTTTATTATAATAAAAAATTCTCACAAAATTTACATCTCATCTCAAATTAAAAACTCAAATAAGTGAACTAAACGGACTCTTAATATGACATTTAAACCATAGAAAGCAAAGGCTTTCTAAACTTAACCTCTCTTAAGTTCTTAGGAGTTGTTACAACTTGAGTTCTAATTTTATTCAAATTTATATTCTTTTAAGTTTTAACTTTATTTAATTTTACTTAATTTTATTCAAATTACAACTTCAACTCAAGTTATAACTTAAATTTAACTTAAAAATTATACTTAAATTACACTTTAAAAAAACAGACTATATTTTAAACTCAGGTTCAAAGCACGTAGTTTACCACTATAATTTAAATCCTGGTAACCGACCCTTACTTTCTTTAAGTTAAAACATCACTTTTCTACTTTGTTTTCCGTAAAGTTGGTGAGTTTTTGAAATTTGTCAACCCTGTTCAAATTAATTTAGGTGGGTTGATTTTCATTTTTGCTGAAAAAGAAAAAACCTGTTGACTAATCAAATCACCTCACCAATGGCCACTTATTTCTATCGAATCCGCAATGGCAATGTCCAATTGCAATTATACATCGATTATAAGTCTTTTAAGTCCTGATAAGTGAACAACCTAAATCTGCCTAACAGATATATTGATTATTGATTCTAAACTATTTATCAAATAAAAAAATTCAGTAAACAATAAACAAGATATTCACATGCATAAATAAAATAAGTGAACATCGAATGTGTTTAGTTAACGTGACCAAAAACTTAAGTTAAAAAAACGAACACAAATGTTGAGCACGTCGGTTTGAAAGATGGTATTCTAATTTAATTTGAATTATAGTTATAAGGAAATTAGAATTATGTGTTGTATCATAACGCTCTACCACTCCTAAACCCAGAAAGTCTCTCTCTTTTTTACAAGTTCTTGAACTGTTCGCCTTTGATCCAACTAACCTACTCTAAGAAACCACTCGCCTTCAACACCTTCACCTACTCCAAGTGGACGATCCACCTTCAACACCCTCCCATACACCAAATCGGTTCGCTACAAGAAATGAGGCCTTTAGCGACAGCAATAGTCGTTGCAAAAAATCGGGAGGTCATTACTACATTGTCATTGCTAAAAGTCAGTTGCTAAAATATTTTTAGCAATGTCGCTGTTAAGTTATAGCAACGACACGTTGTTGATATTAAATTGTTGGATCAAAATGATGGAAAATGATGTCAGTAAGACTTTTCTCGACGACAATTTAAAAATTGTCGTCGCTAAAACTTTTAAAATTTTTCAAAATTAAATTAGTTTCTAGGAGTTTTTGGTCGTTGCTAAAAACTATTGGTAGTTTTTGGTCTTCCGAATTTTCATTGTGGCGATTCTCAAGCCTATCTACAGCGCTGCCATATTGCCAATTATGTCAGTCAAATTAGCCACTTGCATTTGTAATGTTGTGACTTGACCAGGTGGATCGGGTTGATTACCTACATCGTCAACTTCTTGTTGACTGCGATTAGCTGCACTTGCATCATCCATGGGTTAATCCCTTTGGAGTGTTTGATTTGTTTTGTTGGCTGCTTTAGCTTTGGCACCAACAGTTTAACCATCTTGATTTCCCTAATTTGTAGTCGTGTTTCGCATTTTCCTTGGAGCCATGATGGAATTATTTTCTTCATTGGATTTTCAGCCAATCGGAGATTCGGACCTTCCTTTTAGTGCTAATTGTTGACGATAAAAATTTACCAACAAGTAATTTACGAGTTTTTTAGCTAATTAATACTTGATCAAAGAAGAATAAATGCAATACAAAAGACAGAAAGTAAAAATTAAACAAAAAAACACTAAAATTTAGAGTAGTTCACCCTTAGATTCAGAGCTACGTTCACTGTGGGTAGAAAGAGAATATTTTCACTGTGTAAAAGGTACAATTATAGGCACTAATTCTCTTAATGATACTTAGGGGGATTTCTTCTTCCTAACCCCTATTTATATCTTTTCCCTTACTTGATAATCCCTAAGAGAGATAATTATTTAGAGACAATTCCTAATATCAGTCAGTCAAATATAATTTTTTTAATTACTGTGTAACATCATTCTTTCTTATTTATAAGACTTAGTTCTTTTAAGTGTAATAGTCAAAAAATGCAATCCAAAACATGTAACATTGAGCATTAGCGCTTAAATAACCGAATGTTACATAATACACCGAATATTACATACACATATGAACGATGCTACATAAGAATAACAAAATAGTACACGTATCGGATTATAAGGCTGCCAGACTTAAGATTTTGTGTCTGTTCACTTTGCTAATTCGAATTAAAATGTGATTTTATGTCAGAGCTTTTTATTATAGTAAAAAAGTTAGATGTGACTGTGTTTTAAATTTTTTTACTGTAACAAAACTCAAATTTTAAATTCAAATCAGTGAAGTAAACGAGATTTATCATAAAATTATTTCTCTTTTGCAAATGTAAGTTATACCAGAGTTTGGCAGCCTAAACGAGAATTTTAACTGTTTTGTATTGTGTATCACATGGCTGTCTACGTTATTATTGATTTTTTTAAGACCTTTTAGTTAATGAAATTTTATCTTAAAAAAAAAAAAAGCATTTCTTAATAAAATTTCACGGAGAACCATAAAGGCCAAAAAAAAAAAAAAAAAAAAAAACGGAGACAAGAGCGCCGACAGCCCACCTCTGTTTCTCTTGCTGGTTCTAAATTTAATCCAATTAGTATATCGTGTGGGGTCTCCAATTAGTATATCGTGTGGGGTCCTGAAAAAATGGCCCCAACGGCTCTACCCCACAGATCCATCGACTCTCTCTCTCTCTCTCTCTACATCTCTATATATAAGGCATAACAGACTCTCCATTTTAATCCTTAAAATCCGAATTCCGAATTCAAAAGCAAGTAAAACTTATCTTACTCAATCGATCAACAATGGCGACAGATCCAATTAACACCGAATCCAACAAATCGAAGCCGTTACAGTACCTCCAGAACCCCGACGAGATCGAGAAGGTGTTCAATCAATTCGACGCCAACGGCGACGGCAAGATCTCAGTCGCGGAGCTAGGCGAGGCGCTCAAAGCCCAAGGCATAACGGTTATGCCCAAGGATCTCCAGCGCGTGATAGAGGATCTCGATTCCGACCGCGACGGCTTCATTTCGGTGAAGGAATTCGCCGCCTTCTGCAGCCAGGGCTCCGACGATGGCGGTGCCGCTGAGCTCCGCGACGCCTTCGATCTCTACGATGTGGACAAGAACGGCCTCATTTCCGCCGAGGAGCTCCACAAAGTCCTCAACCGCCTCGGCATGAAATGCTGCCCCGAAGACTGCCACCGCATGATCACCTCTGTCGATTCCGACGGCGACGGCAACGTCAACTTCACTGAGTTCAAAAAGATGATGACTAACACCGTCGCCAGCAACGGCAACGATGCTTGATTCGCGAGATCGACGGCGGATCGATGACGAGCGCGTCAATGTACGCGCCGTTTCCTCTTAAAGCCTTTCTAAATCTAAATCATTAGCTTTTTTTTTTTTTTTTTTTAAGGAAATAATGTTAGTCAAATTGTTGAATTAGGGCAAGTTGATATGGATGTTGATATGGTTGTTGATAGGATATATATATATGTTTTTATTTCTCTGGTGCTTTGGTTAGAACAAGTACTTCTATAATTTCTCGATTTTCCGAGAAAATGATTTCCGTTTGAATTTTCTTTGTCAAATATCTAGACTCGCGCTTTCTCGCTGGTAATCACATTTGAGGAATATGTTCCTGTGGCTCAATTTCTGAGAAAACGATTCTTTTCTTGTCAACTTTGATCAGCTTCTGCCTTTTTTCCAGGAAAGTCTCAGGAAATTGGGTACTTTGTTTTATGGCCAAGCAAACAGAGCGTTAAATTGGAGGAATTATTCAATGCACCGGTGTACCACCTCATCATATTTACGTGATACACCGAATACATCCAATAAACTCTAATGCGTTTTACATTAAATACCGGGTCAAAATCACCGTAAATATCCTACCTAAATGTTTTATGTTAATTACCATCTCATAATTTTATTCTTAGTTAAAAAAAAAACAATTAAGCTAACTCAGGAAATTTAAAATATGTTTATTTTGTTGATTTGAATTTTTAATTTAAATTAAGATATAATTTTATATAAATTTTTTACTGTAACAAAAAAGTTAAATGTGACTATTTTTAAGAATTTTTTTATTATAATAAAACTTAAATTTTAAATTTAAATTGGTAAAATTAACGTGACTTTAAACAACTTTCTCACTGTACGTGTTGCCACAGCTTCCTAATGTTCTTTCTTTCTTTTATATTTTGGTTTATCTTCTTTAAAATTCATGAATGTTCCTTCACTCTTTAGGTGAAAAAAAGAATTTGTATCTTCCACTTCTACTTTGTAGTCACTAAATTCTAATGATCACATATTGAATAGGTGCTGATCAACAGATTTTCTCAGTATTAAAGTCTGAAAAATATATGCTCGTGTTCATTATAGAGTGAAAAAAATAATGATGTCGTTTAAAATTATCATACAAATTTAAATTTTAAAAATCAGTCATGAACCAATGTGACCTTAAAGTTAACTAATTAATATGAAGAATTTGGGTAGTATAATTATAATAATTTTGACTGTCTTTTAAAAAAAATTGACACAATTAATGACATATACATTAAGAAAGAGAATCATAATTACAAAAAAGTGACATAAATAAAGTATTTATATGTTAAATTCTCATTAGATAAGTATACTATATACATGATAATGTGGTACACTTAGATTTTGTTTATTTTATTAATTTAAGTGTAAAATTTAAGTTTTATTACAATAAAAAATTTTAAAAAATAATTATATTTAATTATTACAGTAAAAAATTATCATATAAAATTATATTTTAATTTAAATTAAAAATTTAAATCAGTGAACCAAACAGACTTTAAATATACTGAATAATTTCAGACTTTAAGTGCACTGAATAATTTCAATTTAAATAGTTGACCGAGGCAAAACATTGATGACCACGAAATATGCTTTATTAGTATAATTAGTAATTTATTATTCAGTCAAAAAGGTTGAATTAACGATCAATCGTTATCTATTGACGGGAAAATAAAATAAAAACAAACAATTTACTTGTTAACTTTTGTGTACAATTTTACGATCCATATTCCTATTTCCTAGTTTTTTTTCAGCAAAAAGAAAAAAAAAATTCCTATTTCCTAGTTAGATATTAGTTATCATTTCTTGGACAGAAAAGCGCGGTGTCAATATGAAATCCGTGACACTTGATTAAATAATCAAATTATTCCTCGATAACATCTGAATAAAAAAAAGATAAATTACATTTATTTTTCTTAAATTATAAGCATTTAAACAAAATACTCTCTAAACTTTAAAAATAACAAATTTTTCTCATGAACAATTCGTTATTAGCACGAGTTCCTCTTTTCTACCCCCTTAATTAAATTTTAAACGTTAAGTGTCACGTGAATGACATGTGACTCTTATTTTAATAGCAAAAAAATAATTTATTATGTTGAGTTAGAAATAAAGCAAAATTCATTCGAATTTTTCAACTTGGTTCCCAGTTTCTAGTGAGTTGGTTCTCAGTTTTTGAGCACAGATCGGAGAAATTGAGTTGGAGCTTTTGTTACCCACTTACTTTTGAGTGTTTTGACACCAACAACATGAGAAATGATGGCCAAAATTGACGAAACCAAACTCCTCCACGGCGAGCGGCGGCGGTGACTTCTAATTTCTGCAAATCGATGAGGATGGTGGCGGATACTGGTCAGGATTGACTCATCTATAGATTCTGAGTGAAATGATGGGGGCGGTGCACTTCACCACTGCTGGGATTGTGGTTTTCCGAGAGGAGGTGTCGCGACCGTGAAGGGCAGTTGCGGTGAAGTTTTTTCAGCTAGAATTGACGACAAACTTTGGGTGGGTCTTGTTCCTCTCATCAATCTGAGTTCATAGAGATCGAAATCACTCTGATAGAAGGTCAGACGGAAAAATTATGACAATTGGAAGTATTGGGTTTTTCAAAACTTCGGTCAGAAAGTGTGCCTTCACCCGGCGGAGTTGGCAGCCGCAAGACACCAATCCAGACTCTGCTCAATGAGAGCTTTTCGATGAGCCAGGAGGTGTCAAAAATGGACCCAGAAATACTTCCTAGAGCTTGGTGGTTGTGCACAGGAAAGGGAGAGGAAAGATAGTGAGGGTTGAGATGCTTCTGATTGGGTGAGATTGACCAATTTATATGGGCAAAACCGTCATTTCATAATTGAATAAAAATTAAATGCCTCAATGACTTTCACGTGGCACTTAGCATTCAAAATTTAACTGAGGGGACAGAAAATGGTGATGCGTGCTAATGGCGAATTGTTCAAGAGGAAAATTTATTACTTTTAAAGTTTATGGGGCATTTTGTTCAAACGCTTATAGTTCATAAGAATAAATGTAATTTATCCTAAGAAAATTTAGATAAAAACTAATCATTTGTTCTCCTCCCATTTTTGGTATATAATTCCTTTGAAGGAACTTCTACAATAGTAAGTACTCTTTTTAACTATCAATAAAAAATAATGCTTTACCTGTTGGATGAAGTTTTCAAGAGTTTAAATTGTGAGTCTACGTTACAAATTTACAGTGCATAAAACAAAATTGCTTCAATCCCAGATCAAACCATTAAAAGCTTAATTCAATAGTTAAAATTACAATTTTTAATAGTAATTGAAAAGGACAGCTTACTATTGTAGAAATTTCCTTCATTTGAAATTGAATATCAAATAACTGCACAAAAAGATTCAAAGCCTAAATCATATACGTTGTGTTTGGAGTTGTTCTTGTTTTTATTTTTTCATGTTTTTTGAAAAAGAAAAAAATAAAAACAATTTTAAAACGGCGGTTGACACAATTAAAGACAAAAAACGGAAATGAAAACGATTTTTTAGTTTAATGTAAAATGAGAGAGAAATGAAAAATGATTTTGAGTCGTTTTTCATTTTTTGTTTTCGTTTTCTCCTCTCTCGAGCAAAGAGAGACATTAATGAGTTTCTTGATAAAACTACTAAATGTATTTTCAAGAATAATTTCTTCCTGAGATTGAAAATATTTTCATTTCTATTTTCATACAAAAAATAAAATGTATCCGTAATATCTTTTTCCCATGTTTGTATATTGGTAGAGAGTTTTATGGCAGACACGATATCTTTGAACTACTAGTGGAGCAAGTAGAAATGTATTTGACGGTGGAACCAAACATTGTGATATAAGGGACTGTTGTTCATTGGTCTGTTCAATTCATAAGTTTGAACATAATTTAATTTGTTGATTTGAATTTTTAATTTGAGTTAAGATGTAATTTTATGTGAAATTTTTTTACTGTAGTAAAAAAGTTAGATGTGATTATTTTTAAAAGTTTTTTACTGTAGCAAATCTCGAATTCTAAATTCGAATAAGTGAAATGAACAAAATCTAAATTTGTTCAAATTTTCACGAGATAAATTTTTTGCAGCATTCAATTATGCGGTTATACATTTTTACGGGCTCCACTGTTAGTGCCAAAGTACAATGCCTAGGGTAAAAATTCCCTTTATTGTGCGGGTCAATGCGTTTTTTGTTAAAGAGAAAAGATAATACGGGAAGAATTAAGACGCCAATCAGGCGAATTAAATGAATATGAATTAGTTAGTGTAACATACGGTGAATATGAATTAAATGACTATTTGAGCTCAGTTCTAGTTGTTTGGCCTCCAACAAAAGAGCGGAGAGGCCAAGAGCTAAAAGTATAAAACCTTTATAAGCCTGACATGCAAGTGGGTCAACTGGTGGTCAATTTGTAGTTTAAATTGTTTTAGTAACAAAATCCGTTTAGTTCGCTGATTTGAGTTTTTAATTTTAATTAAAATATAACTTTATGTGAGAGTTTTTTATTGTAGTAAAAAAAATATATGTGACTGTTTTGAGAGCATTTTATTGTAACAAAACTTAAATTATAAATTCAAATCGGTGAAATGAACGAGGAGCTGTTTAGTTTATTGATTCGAGTTTTTAATGAGTTGAAATTCGATTTTATGTTAGTTTTTTTATTGTAGTAAAAAAGTTAAATGTGACTATTTTTTAGAGCTTTTTACTATAGTAAAACTCAAATTCTAAATCAAATTAGTGAAATGAACGAACCCTTATATATATCCTCAGGAATGTGGGAATTTGGGATGATGAGAAAGAAAAAAACCCCAAAAAGCCAGCCCTGTTCACTTTACAGATTCAAGTTTAGAATTCGAATTTTACTACAGTAAAAAGCTCTCAGAAATAGTCACATCTATCTTTTTTACTACAGTAAAAAGCTCTCACATAAAGTCACATCTAAACTCGAATCAATGAACTTAACGAGCCCGAAATCAAGCTTTGGAGGCCGAGTCTATATCAGGGGATTGGGTTTTGAGAAATAAAATGACACAAGAGTCCTGATTTTGTTATGACTTTGATTTGGTTGAAGAGTGTTTCGAAAATTTGCGAAGGTGCAAACGGAAGGCGTGGTTGTGATTGCAGCTCAAAAGACCCAACTGAAAACTAATTGGAAGCTAAGAAGCTATTCTTCAATTTCAAGGTATAAGTTTTTTCTGTCGATCTCTTGTTAACCCTGATTTGATTTCTTTATGTTTAAATTGTGTGGTTTAAATTGTTATCCGAACTGATGTTTGGATGTGCAGTTTAAGTGTAAATCTATACATAGAACAAAATCTGAATTTGTGTTTGGAAAGGAGTTGAAAACAGATAGAATGAACATATTTTTGCTGTCCGAAAGTAGTTAGAAAAGTTGAAATGAGGGGGTTGAATTCGTAGACCACGGCCACTAGAGGCGAGAATAGGTGATTAGTGGTCACCTACTAGATAATTGAGGGTAATTACCCGGCAGTTCTTATGGCCTAGAAGCGACCACAGCATTCGATGTTGCACTTCATTGATATAAGGCATGACTCGCAACTAGAAGCGACCATAAATCAATTGTGGTGGATTTGACTAATGGTAACCTAGCTATCAAGCGAATGTGGCATCTAGAAGCTGGTGAACTAGCGATCATACGAATCTGGTAACCTAGTTGTTGCTGACAGATGACTAGTCGTCACCTATGAGGTTACTTTGGTGATTGACTAGGATTCTAGGATAGAGGTGATAAATTAAAGGCGTGTTTACCTAGTGTAATTGGAATAGGCATGAATCGGAGTGAGTAGAATTCGGAGACGTCTGAGTTCATGTCACAGCCATTGTTGCTTGCACTAAATTGGGTAGGCCATTGTAAGAGGTAGCAAGCATAGAACCCAGAGGATTTTTAATTAACCATGATTAGAGAAGATGTTGTGTTGAGGTTCATATGCAAGATTGGCCCTGTAATAAAACTCAATGGCAACAAATTTGGCATTGGGGTTTTTTGCATTCCATTGTGTTATGAGGCTCCAAGCTGCCATTTGCCCTGCATCATGGGAACTTGTGGTTTTCCATTTAGCCTGCATTGAGGTTTATACTTTCCATTGTGTTGTTGAGGTTTACGCTGCCATTTGACCTGCATCATCAGAATTTGTGGTTCGTCAAGGATGCTGGGATGATTCGGAATTGAGCTAGGAATTTGGACAGACTGTTTATGTGACTGGGGAAAGGAATTGTAAGGAGATTATTAGAGTACTTTTGGTTCCTAGATTTTCTTGTTATTTTGAAATGTAATACGATTAGCCTGAGGATTAAGGCTCAGTTGGTTCAAATTCAACTATGCAACAGGCTTTTGGCTTTCAAATATAAATCACAACAAAGTAGCAAGCTATGTATCCTCCGTTAAACTCGGTTGGTCAGATCTAGCATGAATATATATGACATGGTAATTGTGACAGAGAGGCTCACGAATTGAGTTATGCTTGAGGACGTACTTATTTGCCGTCGGACATTCTTTCTTGAGTGTTTGTAGTTTAATCTTTGGATCTATTATTTGCAGCATAAGTTTCTTTCAAGATATGATCAGGTCCCAAATGCAATTGAATAGCTTATTATCTGAGCGGCAAAAAGCTCACTCACAAATACACAGTGCTAACTCATTACAACTCTACGTCGCGTTGAGGATTCACGCTAAATGGTGTACAAAATGAGAAATCTATGTAGAGTGATATATTTTTACGCTGACTGTCAACTTACCGCAACCTTCCTCATTTATCCGGAATTCACGCTTAATGGTGCGAGTAAAAGAAAATCGGAGAACAAGGGTGAGATCCATCAATAATTTTCTTCAAGTCGTTGGCAAATTATGACATTTAGTAATTAGTTTTTCCAAAATAAATAATTCTCGATTTGCTTATAATGATGAATTGAGCTATTGGAAATTAGGCTTTTAATGATTAATTGGTATTCGGTACTTGAAGAATAGGATTGGCTTCAGTCACCTTTGGTGTTCATGGAGTGTTTAATCCAAAAGCACAAGCATAAGAACTCGTCAGATTTGTGGTTGGATCCATTTCAAGACGGCTTCGATACCAAGTAACAATATTGTGTAAAAATGATGTTTACTAATATGGAAAATAGAAGAATAGAGAACAAGAAGATACTCAGAAATTAGGAAAGAATTAGCCTGTAGAAAACTGATTATAGTCTAGTTAACTAACTTAATGGCGTCTGCTAAATTAGTATACGCAGAAACAATGATTAAGCATCATGTTTTAACTAGGAGTGTACAAAAAAAATCGTAAAATCAAATTCGACCGAAGAACCGACCGCTCAAAACCGAAAATAACGGCGCCATGTGGAACCGAACACAGTCGGTTCGGTTAACTGACTGACTTCCTCAAAAGTTAGTTCGGTTTTAGTTTTGCGTGTAGAGAGTCGGTTAAAAACTGAACCGACCGAGATGAGACTTTTTTTTATGTTTTCGTTTTGTTTTACTTATGACAATTTAAATGTTTTTTAAACTTGTGTTTGTGCAATTATCAATTTTGATGTTGTGCTTTGTATTCATTTATTGTGATTACGTGTTTGCAACTTTGCATTAAAAGAAAGTTTTACATTTTTTCGTACTTGCGGGTCAAAAATGCAATTAAAGATACTGGTAACCTGATGATTAACTGAGATCATTTTCATGATTACCAAAACCAAAAGCCGATCGAAACCAAACCGAAACCGAAATTCGGTTAATTGAACCGAAAACTATTAGGTGCGGTTCGATTTCGATTCCAACTTTTAGAAGATTGACATGGTCGGTTCGGCCACCGAACCCATCAAAACCGACAGAAACTGAACTGACGAACACCCCTAATTTTAACATAAGCTAACAAAAAAAAGCCACAATTGAGTAGAGCTAAATTAGATATGTCTATTGATATTCAGTAACCAAAAATATATATATATATATATATATACACACATACATATGTATATATACACACATATATATCAATGGTGGCGATGACTAGAAATGAGTTATTCTAAATTTCTATCATTCTCCAATTTTATTTCGACGGTAATCATGCTAAAGAAAAAAAGCTTCTTCACCTAAATCACCAGCCTTTTAAAGTGTGAAGCTCATGAAAGATGTACAATCTTGTCATGTCCCCACACTTTCTTTTATTCAATAATTTATGTAAGTGGTAACTGTACGTAAATACTTTTTTAGGTATGACTCAATTTTGATTTATTTATTTATTATCCTATTTACTTTTGTCTTCCTTGTTATATTAATATGAGAATTTTTCTGATAATTCCTGTAAAAATGAGGTTATTAGTGCTCCTTATTTTTCAACAGTTAGATTTATATTAGAATTTGTCTGTTATGCATAATTTTTAATCTAATTAATTTTAATTAGATCTAATGGTTCAAACTAGTATTACCGGTAGAGAGAGATTACCGGAGAAACTCTATAAATATTATATATATATGTATAAAAAAACCATAATTCATTTCACAACACCAAATATTTAATCTAACGGATTTTCTTTGATTGGACCGAGAAAAATAAACTATTATTAATTTCTTTTTAACCGTTAAATTTATATAAATAATTGTATGTTTTACATATTTTTTCATTTTATGTGATTTTCAGAAACTGGCCCTGAGAAAGTCTCTTTTTTAACCTATAATTTCTTTAGTAGATCATAGGTAGGTTAATTAATCTTATAGCCTTCAATTTTGTTAAATATTTCGAATGTATTCATTTACGCAACTCAAGTCATAATTTAGATTGTGTATATGAGAGAAAAATAATGTAATAAAAAAATTAAATTTAAATTTATATAAAAATACTATAGTAATATAATTTGAATTATGACTTGAGTCATGAAATGAATAAATTCTTCGTTTTTAACATTTGACTTGGACATTCACGTAACTGTGGAGTCTGTTGCAAAACACCTCCTAATTCTTGGTCTTTGATTTATATCTAATCACCAAACAAGTGACATCAAAACATTAGTTTTATGAGAGGAAAGCGTTTGGAATGATTAACAATTATCACACTAAACCATTATTCTTAAGCAACGAATGAGGAAGGATATGAGCAACTTTTCCCTGATAACCTCACTGCTCTGTTGGAATACAATGTGGAAAGACGAATAAGAAACCGCCACATAAGATCCAAAAAAAAGAACAAAACATAGAAAAAGAAAACAAAATATCTAAAGTTACACGTGGATCAATATGATTGGCCTATTCATGGTAGTGAGAAATTAGTCAAATGAAAATTTCAAAAGGGGTTTTCCTACTTTCTTAATGACACCCACTAGGCTTGACAACAACATCAATTAAGAGGCATCATGTCCATTACCCATGTCTTCACATGTAAATACCCAAATACATTCCAAAAACACAAATCCATTTGAGTATGTCCTTAAACTTCTAATATTATTTTAATCAAAACATTTCATTTTCTTCACCCTTTTATATCCATTTCTCTCTCTCTCTCTCAAAGTTCAAAACTTTCTTCCTTAACTAATTTTCCTCTCTCTTCTCTCCATGGGAAAGAGCGAAAACACATAATATATAGGCAAATTTTCTTCTCTTGCGTTAGAGAGAGAGAGAGAGAGAGAGAGAGAGAGAGAGAGAGAGAGAGAGAGATTTTCATGGATGATTCATTTGATGAAGATTGTGATTACCTTTTTAAGGCGGTTCTTATTGGAGACTCTGCAGTTGGGAAATCTAATCTTCTCTCAAGATTTGCCAAGAATGAATTCCGGCTTGATTCCAAGCCTACCATAGGGGTGGAATTTGCTTACAGAAACATTAAAGTTGGCGACAAGCTCATCAAGGCACAAATATGGGATACGGCTGGACAAGAAAGGTAACAACTATTACCTATGCTTCTTAGTAATTTTACTTGCCCTTTTGCTTCTTTATATATATATATAGACACACACACACATATAGTATTCTTTAATCAACTTTTCCGTTTGATCTAAATTCACACTACCAAATCCACACACATATATATAGACACACACACATGTATAGTATTCTTTAATCAACTTTTCCGTTTGATCTAAATTCACACTACCAAATCCACACACACCACATATATATATATATATATTGGCCATATATATATATATATATTTTATAGGCATACTAGGCTGAATTAGTCATGAGAGGTTTGGCAGGGTTTGGCCATCTCCAATATATATCCGGCTACTAGGTCCTACTGATTAACGACCTCTTTTAATATGTAATTTGGTCTACTTTTTTTCCTCATGTATATGCAATTCTGCTAACTAAACCGAAGAGATGTGAGAATTATAAGCTATAGACTGTTGCCGCTTCCTGGCCCATGATCTCTTTTCCTACCTTAATTTGATTAAGTCAGAGATGTAAACGGTAAAGCAGAAACTAATGATTAACTCTGGTGGGACCCATTTACCTAAATGAAGATTTAAGTCATAAAAAGATAAACTCTAGACCGAACGAACGAACGAACGAACTTGGACAAGAAACTATACACGAATTCATTCAACTTTGCTTTTTCTGAAAAGATTTATGCTTTCGGTTTGTTGTTATTGTTGTATTTTGGCCATATCCACGAATCAGGAGTTCACGAAAAAGAATACTGCTCAAATGGAGCACATGTGAGCATATATATATTAAAGGAAAAAAAACTTTGGTTAATATATATATATATATATATATATAAGTATATATAACAACTTTTAACTGTTGTGGAAACCCTTGTGTGAGCTTAATTTGTAGACAACATGGTGAATGAGTATGGGCTATTTCCATTTTCCCCCCCTACTTCTACAACTTTTTCAAATTCATGATTATATGTAATGGCCTTAAAGCTACTCCATTCATCTTTGATTATATTTGATCATCAAACCAAAGCATGCCCATGGTTATTAATCACACATCATAATATTTAGTACCACTTTTGTAATTTATCACTTAACATGTTATACAATCCATTTTTATACTATAAGTGTATATTTATTTAACCGTATTAAAGCGCTATATTCTATGAGAATATAATAATATATTATTTGGTATGACTATCGTATTATATAAGTTAATACGGATGATAACTTAATATTGTTTACATCGTATTATTGAATACAACTTATTTTTAGCATATTATATTGTATTATTTTATAACGGATCCATAATTTATATCGGGATTAGGCACGATTGGGAGTCAGGGTCGGACTGACATAGAATCATGTATGAACCTAGGGCACAATTCAAATTTATATTTTTTGAAACTTACATTTTGACTCCTCAACTTTTATAAAAGTATGTTTTGACCCTAAAATTTTTAAAAAATTACATTTTGACCACATAATTGTTAAAATTTTATATTTTAACCCATTATACAATACATTATGATACCAAGTTTCGTATTGTATTATAACAATACAATACACCTTATATAATACAATACAATAAAAGTTAATAAATATGGCCAATAGTATAATAATTATCATAATTGAGGACGTACAAAAGAAGATGCTTAATCATTTTCATTACTAAAAACTTAGAAGGTAAGCGAGAGTGCGACTTGTCATGAAGACGCCAACCCCACAAGACATCGTATATAGAAGGGTCGCTTGCTTGTCCTTTTTTTTTTTTTTTTTTTTTAATTAGACTAGTAATTGCTAACATATGCATCATGTCACAGTCACAACAGTCACATGATTCATGTGTTATACTCTTCTATCAATAGTACTCTTGTTAGGGAAGCCCTCTTTAAATTCTACAGTATTATTGTACTTATATTAGTAATTCCTTCAAATAAAAAACAGTAAAAAAAAAAAAGAGATTGAAATCTAGTGTGTATTGTTGCTGAACATGATTTTTTTTTTTTTTTTTTCTGAGAGAGGTGAGCATCAATTATATAAATAATAAACTCTAAAAAAAGTTTAGACTTAATCATGAAACTCCCCCTCAAATAGCCCTTATAACAATGTGTTTTACTACTTTTAAAACGTAACATTTATTCCACCTAATAAGTGATTATTATTTTTAAAATTTTTTTAAGGTTTTTTAGTTTATTTTTCTTAACAATTAGAATTGTACTTTCAAATCATAATTTAATTTTTAAATTGAAATTAGCTTTATTCATAATAGAGTTACTAAAATATATTCTCATATTATGTATCAATTTCATTAAAAACCTTAATAGAAGGAGTTTTTGTTAATATATCATAAATTTTAAGAAACGAATGTTACGTTTTTTTGAAAAATCGATGGACAAAATGTTACAAGGGTTGTAGTTGAGGGGTAAACTAGACAAGTTCAAAACTAGCTTATTCTTAGTTTTTTTTTTATTTTTTATTTTTTTTAATTTTTTGTTTTTGAGCTTATTCTATGAGAATATAATAATATATTATTTGGTATGACTATCGTATTATATAAGTTAATACGGATGATAACTTAATATTGTTTACATCGTATTATTGAATACAACTTATTTTTAGCATATTATATTGTATTATTTTATAACGGATCCATAATTTATATCGGGATTAGGCACGATTGGGAGTCAGGGTCGGACTGACATAGAATCATGTATGAACCTAGGGCACAATTCAAATTTATATTTTTTGAAACTTACATTTTGACTCCTCAACTTTTATAAAAGTATGTTTTGACCCTAAAATTTTTAAAAAATTACATTTTGACCACATAATTGTTAAAATTTTATATTTTAACCCATTATACAATACATTATGATACCAAGTTTCGTATTGTATTATAACAATACAATACACCTTATATAATACAATACAATAAAAGTTAATAAATATGGCCAATAGTATAATAATTATCATAATTGAGGACGTACAAAAGAAGATGCTTAATCATTTTCATTACTAAAAACTTAGAAGGTAAGCGAGAGTGCGACTTGTCATGAAGACGCCAACCCCACAAGACATCGTATATAGAAGGGTCGCTTGCTTGTCCTTTTTTTTTTTTTTTTTTTTTAATTAGACTAGTAATTGCTAACATATGCATCATGTCACAGTCACAACAGTCACATGATTCATGTGTTATACTCTTCTATCAATAGTACTCTTGTTAGGGAAGCCCTCTTTAAATTCTACAGTATTATTGTACTTATATTAGTAATTCCTTCAAATAAAAAACAGTAAAAAAAAAAAAGAGATTGAAATCTAGTGTGTATTGTTGCTGAACATGATTTTTTTTTTTTTTTTTCTGAGAGAGGTGAGCATCAATTATATAAATAATAAACTCTAAAAAAAGTTAGACTTAATCATGGAACTCCCCCTCAAATAGCCCTTATAACAATGTGTTTTAACATTTATTCTACCTAATAAGTGATTATTATTTTTAAAATTTTTTTAAGGTTTTTTAGTTTATTTTTCTTAACAATTAGAATTGTACTTTCAAATCATAATTTAATTTTTAAATTGAAATTAGCTTTATTCATAATAGAGTTACTAAAATATATTCTCATATTATGTATCAATTTCATTAAAAACCTTAATAGAAGGAGTTTTTCCATTAATATATCATAAATTTTGAGAAACAAATGTTACGTTTTAAAAATCGATGGACAAAATGTTACAAGGGTTGTAGTTGAGGGGTAAACTAGACAAGTTCAAAACTAGCTTATTCTTAGTTTTTTTTTTTTTTTTTTTTTAACTTTTTGTTTTTGAGCTTATTCTTAGATTTAGCCAGCTTAATACCGTCTAATAATGTTTTCCTGTGAGCAGAAGTAGATATGAAAAAGAAAAGAGAAAAAAAAATAAAAAACAAAGAGAGGAGAGAAGAAAAGAGAGAGCAAATAATTAAAGCAAACTTTTCCTTTATTAATTTGTGCTTTTAAGAACGAAATTAAAGGGAATAACAAGTCTCAACCACGAACTTTCCTGTAGCTCATGGGTTTGATATAGTTTTTATAATCATACCCTGTTGCTTTGCTAGTTTTTATAATCATACCCTGTTGCGTTGCTAGTTTTTATAATCATACCCTCTTTAATTAACCATAGCTCAACCAACCATAGCGACAAAGGACATTATCCCTAGCCACTTTAGCAAACAAAATATACTTGCATGTGCTTTCAAGTTTTTCACTGCTGTTCTTGCATGGAAGAACAACAAAACAAAGTGAAGAAATTCTTGGAGTGAAAGTAATAACATCAATAGATCAACATTCATTACTGTACCTTTGCCAATCATCGTCAGTACTCTCTGCCTTGATGGGCTCCAAGGGTGTAAATGCCAAAAAAGAAAGAAAATGACATTCAAGTCAATAAAACAACGAGAATGAAGAATACACAGTAAATCAGTTTTAATAAGAGGGTAAAGGATGAGATATGTGATGTTATCATGCTCCTTTTTACAGGGAAATTAGCCACTCAAAAGGATTTCTTGGATCCATCACCAGTTGGTTTGTGTTTGTAATATTAAATGAATTTGCCTAATAAGATCAATGACACGGGAAATTCTCCAATATTTATGGATGTGTGTTATTATATCTCACAATTTTAATTCATAATCACTGACGTTGGAGTCTGATTATTTTCAAGATCTAATCTATAAAGTAAGGTTCGTTTGGTACGAAGATTAAAATTAAGGTAATTCTAATCATGATTTTAGAACCAGAACCATGATTCATGTTTTAGGTTTAAATCATGATTATGAAATTTATGATTCAGAATCAGGAGTTTGAATCATCTTGAATCAAGAGAGAGGTAGTTTAGAATCATGATTTAAGCTAGTTTAAAACATCACATCAGATTCAGAATCATGATTCAGAATCATCCAAACTAAACACTGATTCTGAATCATGATTCAAAATCACTATAAACAAACACTGAATCTAAATCAGGATTTAAAATCACGATTTTAGATCCATATACCAAATGCACTCTAAATTTTCTTGACATCGAACGAGACATGTGTCATGTGTTCGATCCCCACGGAAAAATCCCTCAACAAACAATTGCATGTATTACACTTTTATAAACTAATCATCTTATATAGTGATTAATTAGGAACGAATTAAATGATAATTAGTCTTGTAATTTTTATGGTTGACAGGTTTAGGGCAATAACGAGTTCATACTACCGCGGGGCACTTGGCGCATTGCTAGTGTACGACATCACCCGGCACAAGACATTCGAAAATGTGAAAAAATGGTTGGCAGAGCTCAGGCAGTTCGGCAAGCCAGATATGGTTGTCGTTCTTGTTGGGAACAAATCTGATTTGGGTCAAATATCCAGAGAAGTTAGCGAAGAAGAGGGAAGAAATGTGGCAGAAAAAGAAGGCCTGTGTTTCATGGAGACTTCTGCCTTGGAGAATCTCAACGTTGAGGATGCTTTTTTGCATATGATTACCAAAATCCATGAGGTCACTACCCAGAAGAGCTTACAAGCTAAAATGGCTAATGACCACCACAATTTCACAAATCTCCAAGCTTCTAAACAGATTAATATTCATATTGATCATGAAGTTACTGCCACCAAGCAATCCAGTTATTGTTGCTCAACTTGAATTATATTATTTCGTGATCATTGTATAGCGGAATTTTTTTTTTTTGTTTTTTTTTGTTTTTTTGGGATTGATATAGACTTATGAATTATGAGCGGGGTACTTTTTAGTTTGAATTTTCTCACGAGAACTATAATGAAATTGGTCATTGGTTACGTTATCTTTAATTTGATTAACATTGTCATATATATAGTCATGAGTTACAAACTTACAATTTACATGTCATTATGCCAAAGCCATGTGTGTGTGTTTTTTTTTTTTTTTTTTTTGTTCTTTAATTTTCTCCCATTTATTGTTAGTTTTTATTTCAAAGCAAAAATTAGTTGCGCAACTATAAAAGATTTTTAGGAATTAGGATTATAAACCCCACCTGAAAAACTATTACAATATTTCAACCTCAGACAAGTTGATGATATGTTGGATTTGTGATCATAATTTGGTTACTTTAAACTTATTATTTTGTTGTTTTTTTAGGTGCTTTTTAGGAGTTATTTATTTTCTTTATAGTTTATTGGGAGAAAGAAGAAAATAGGCAAAGACTTGAGATAAATTAAAATTAATAAGCTAATAGTTTACATAAGTTAATAAATAAGCCAAATTACTGTTTTCGTCAATAACTTGTCTGGTTATGAACCATAACTTGACAAGTTATTGTCTATAATTGTCCATAACTTGTCTGGTTATAAACCATAACTTGACAAGTTTGTCCATAACTTATTTGGTTATGAATCATAACTTGACAAATTATGGCCTATTAATTTCTATAACTAAAAATTGGCCTATATACTTTCTTAAGCTTTTCATATCAGCCTATTTTCTACTATTTCCCTAGTTTTATTTTGTAGGTTTGTGTAGATTGGAATTCGGGGGTGATTTTTGAAGAGAATTTGGAACTAAAATGGAGTAATAGCGTTGCAGCCTTGTGAGGGAGCACCTAGGCTCCAAAAGGAGGCGAAAAACCTCAAAGTGAAGAAACCCATACTCAGAATGCCTCGTTGCCACACACGTAACGCTATGGCACTACGGAGACACCAGATGCAGATTTACGCTCAACATCACAGCGCCTATTAAGCAAGGCCCGGCGCTACTTCAAACCAAGGTCTTGGAATCACAAATTTCTTCCTAGCGCCACGGCGCTAGTAAAGCAAAGTTGTGATGCTACTTCGTGCCTAATTTTGAATTGTACAATTTCTGCTTCTGAAAATTTACAAGATTGTCATTATGACTCAAAGACTATAAATTGGATGATTCGAGAGAAAAATAGAAGAGACTACAGTATGGTGAAGGAGAAAAATATTCATTCTGAGATCGGAGTTCGACTTCAAATTCGACAAACAATTTTCTTCTTCTCTATTTTTTTTAATGTTGAAATTTATTGTTAGGATGCTTTTGCAAGTCCCATGCTTCATTCTCCCTTCCTATTGGCATTAAAACCCAAAAAAAAAAAGTGAGACTCAAATAAATGAAATATAACTACAGCAGCAAATAATGATAGATAACAAAAGAAAAGGAAAAACTATAGCAAGATGAGCAGTTAATTTGAGGATATACTATTTTTAAAAGGTGGTTGTTGGTTTTTACCATTTTATTTCATCTCTTGTGATTCACATTACTTTTATGTGGTATAAAGTGTACAATTACCTTTCATTTATATATAAATTCCCAACTTTTAGGCAATCACGAACTAATTTCAGTTAATCAGCGATTAGTCATATTTGACTGTTTGAGATAAAAATTGTATTTTATTCATTAAAAGTAGTATGTTTCAAATTTTTATATAAAAGTACTATCACAAAAATAGTATTTTCTTAATAGAAAACTCTTTTTTATCCCAATAGGGATTTATCTACATAGACACGAAGAGGGGGGCCCCATATAATAAGATCCGCCCCACATAGTGAGACTCACGGAGACACCACATAGTGGGACCCACGTAGATCCCACAATGGGACCCATTTTTGTCTTTGATGGGAATAAATTTCATCGGGATAAATATGGCTGCTCTTTCCTAATTGCTCTCAATGTAAGATCTATAATGGTTTTTTTGTATGGATGTCCCCTTAACTTTTTAAATTTAACAATTTAGTTCTTTTTTTTTCTTCACAATTGATCCCTTCAATTAAAAAATCTTTACAATTAAGGTCCAACTAAAATAACATATATTTTTTTAATGATTATGATCACGTGGCGCGCATGTGAGCGTCTGTGGAGGGCAATAATGGTAAATTTTCACCATTGGAGCGTCCGTTGAGGCAATAAATAACTCTTAAAAATCAAGAGTTGTTTATAAAAGTTGATTATGTGCGAACACCTTAAATAATTCTAAAATTAATATAACTAAATAAATAGGATGTGAAATAAATAAGATGTTTGGAAGGGAGATTCAGACCATGATTCGAATCATAATTCGTGATTTGTTACATTATTTTTTTAAAAAAAATACTTGTAAAACGAGAATAATTCTGAATCATGATTCTGAATCTATAAATTAAACGTTTTGGTACAAATGTTCACATGCACATTATATGATCAGAATTTTCAAAAAAATAGATCTTGTTTTCTATTAGACTTTAATCGCAAAGATTTAAAACTTAAAGCAAATTACATAAGAAAGAAGAATAAAAATTAAATTGTAAAACTTAAAAAGTCGAGGGGATGTTCGAAGAGAAAAAAAAGAAAACCTTGGTTGCTCCAATACTCCTCAATGAAAACTTCTCCAACTTTGTGGGACCCGTGTAACACCATCATTCAACTTAAAAAAAAATATTAAAATATATTATTTCGTTAATTTAAATTTATAATTTAAATTAAAATATAATTTTATATGTGAATATTTTTATTATAATAAAAAATTAAATATAATTATTTTTAAAAATTTTTTATTGTAATAAAATTTAAATTTTATTACTCAAATTGTTAAAGCGAATGAGGCTTAAATAATACCATCAACTTCGCGTCACTCGAGATCAACGCCACGAACGAAAACCACGCGGTCCTGTGAGAAAAGTTTCTTACCGGTTCGTCATGTTAGCATCTCCGTCTTCCCTTCCCTTACGTTCCATCTCGCAAAGAGGACCTTTCTTCTTTTCCCCACAAGTTCTCCCCACCAAAACGCTGCGTTCCACTAAAATACGCCTTCTGTAACCAAACTCCTCACGTCCTCATCGTTAAAAACGCGGCGTTCTGCTAAAATGCGCCTTCTCTGATCCGTATTTTCTCATTTCACCCGTTTTCAGTTTGTTTGGTAAAAATACGGAGAAACGAGCTTAGAAGAAACGAAGAAGAAGTAGTAGAAGGTTCTGATGGCGAATTGGATCTCTTCCAAACTCAAAGCCGCAGAAAGCATTCTTCAGCAGGCAATTCTCTCTCTTCCTTTTCCTAATTTGTTTCACTTTTGTACTTTTCTTCTCGTGTTTGGTTCCTGAGAAAACGCTAGAAAATTTACTGAAGCTACTAATTTTTTTTTTTCTTTTGGGAGAAATGCTTAATTGAGTTTGTTATGTCGAATTCCAATGGATCCGCAATGTGATCTTTTAAATAAAATTTCGTATAATTTTTTATAATAATAATTTGTAATGCGCGGCTCAGATCGACCAGCAAGCGGCGGAGTCACTTAGGAAGGGCGAGAAGTCTCCGGTCGAGGGCTTAAATTTGGATAGCCCGACGAAAACAGGAGGCACTGTGTCTCTGAAGGACCAATTGAAGAAGAAAACCCAAGAAAACAATGATTATCACGGGAAATTGCGTATTGATCCAAGTCTTAGCGTTCCTAGTACTAGTAATAAAAAGAATGAGAGTTATAATCTGCCCAAAGAGGTTGTTGGTACTCCGAAATCATCGCCAGAACCCAGAACAACTCTTACTGATAGTGATTGGACTCAGCTCCTTAGTAGCCCGACTCAGCCTGCAATTTCTGCTGCCACCCCAGGTCGCAGTAGTGGGAAGGCTGGGATTCGCGGTTTGAGAAAAGATGGGAGGAGACAGAGCGGTGTGACATCTGTTTCTTCGGTATCAGAGTTTGAGAGGAATCAGAAGATTAACGGTGTTTCGAAGTCGGTGGGGAAGATGGGGAATGTGGAAAGAAACAAGGTGAACGGAAAAGCCAATAATGGGGATGAGTCTGGATTTTCAGATTCTGCCAGTAGATCTTCTAGTGTTAAGCTACAGAGTGATGGCAAGTACTCGAAAGGGCGAGAATTGGGTAATGAGGAGGTAGGAGTAAGCCCCTTTGTGAAAACTAAGGATAAGGGAAACGAAGATGAAGGTAGAACTTTTGGTTCTGAAAATCTTGCTTTGAAGGCTTCTTTGCAGTCCATAAATGATAACTCCACCCCAGAAATGGTGTCGGCCTCGAGGAAAGTGGATGTTTTCTCTGATACGAAGATGCAAATGGCCAATGGTGGTGATCGTTTAGGAAGTACAATAACGGGGAAGCGTGAGTTTAGCAATGTAACTTCCAGAAGTTCTACCTCTGATGATTTAAAGAGAGGTTCTTCTTCAATGAGCAATGGGAGCTCTGATTCTGATTCGGATTCTGGTTCAAGTTTCGAGTCTGAAGTTGAACGGGAGAGGGAGGAAAGGAGACGGAGAAGAGAAAAGATCCTGGCTGAAAAAGCTGCAGCTAAAGCTTTGGAGGCCATCAAGGAGCGGGAGAATATGGTTGCTAGATTGGAAGGAGAGAAGCAAAGCTTAGAGAAAATACTTGAAGAAGAAACCAAACAACAAGCGCAAGAGGTAAAGTTATCAGGTGCTAATGTTTTATTATTTTTAAGGGATATGTACCATTTTATACTTTGTGATTTGGGCTTATTCAATAACTATACATTTGGTTTTTGATCTCATCAAATATGTACCTTTATATTCTATTTATTACACAAATTTATACATTTCCATGGTTAACCCTTGATTTTAACCTTTAAAATACCTAAAATACCGTTGAATAAAAATTGGTAAATGAAAAAAACTAAAAAAAATTGAACTTACAGTTTTGACCTAGAATATTCAAAATACCTTGAAATGGGTTTTTTTTTTTTTTTTTTTTTTTTTTTTTGTTTTTATTGTTAGTAATATTGGAATGTTTTAGTTTTCTTTTTTCTCTTTTCCTTAAGGATAGTTTGGCCATTTTAAAGGTCAAAATCAATTGTTGACCGGAATAAGATTTGTATATTAAAACCTAATTTGAATGTATACATTTGATGAGATTAAAAACCGAAGGTATAGTTTTTGAATGAACTCAAAATACAAGGTATAAAAATATAAATATACCTATTTTTAATTATCTGTGGCCTTTATTTTGTTGGTGAGCTTGAATTGGATAATCTTATATCAATAGGTAGGAGAAATCATGTATATTGTGTTTGTTGTTTTATTTATTTATTTTTAATAGAATAACTCCTTTTATTGATTATTGAATGAAATACAAAGGAAAGAGTATAAGGTATTCTCAAACGTGCAGGGAATTAAATGCTTAAATCAAAATTTATCCTAATCTCAGGGTAGTATAATTTTATTGACACCATTGGTTAAATCATATGATGATAGCAATAAGGTGGAAGGGTCTATATTTGAGACGAGGAATGTATAAAAGTTGAATGACATTGTAGTTTTTAACTTTTGGGAACTCGACAAATTCCACCTAGGATTTATTTTCTACAAAGTCTAATGCCTTTTCATATCATGTGAGATATGCTTATTGCTGTTGCAACATTCTTCTTCTATTCTTCTTTTTAATCATCATCCGAATACTTTGAACCCGTCATAGAAGTTTCGATAGTCCTCACAGATTGGAATCTTACTGCCTCATTTTGATCGTGAAAGTTGGTTTTTCTGTAAAAAAACAAAGTAGAATGGGTGCATATCTTATACTGGATTCAACATGGAATCTACATGCAAAAGCTTTTTATTTTTCGCAGATTTGTATTTGCCAAGGTTTTAGTCATTCTCGCTTGGTGCTTTGTTGAAATTTGTTCAAAACTTTTAAACTCGTGGATTAACTGTATATGTCAATGTATCTTCTATCCTTTAGGCTTCTAAGCTACAAGTAACCATGATGGAGACAATGGAAGCTGTTGAGTTAGAGAAGCAGAAACATAATAATACAAGGATGGAAGTCCTAGCACGATTGGCTAAACTGGAGGTATTAGAACGTACTTTGTATGGATGCAATGAATAAAAATCATTCTCATTTTCTCTCTTTCCCTTTTTATTTTTTATTTTTTTTACTAAATCTGCATTTGAATGCAATTTATTGATTATTTGCTATATTTGGAAATTGGAAGTCAATACTTCACTAATGTTTAGGCGTCAAAGATGTTTTAGTCAACTTTATTGTGTTGTTACTAAAGGTGAAAAGTAGTGACAGCGGATGGTTTACTAATTGTTAGGCATCATATATTTTGTTAAGTTTGTTGTTACTTTACTAATCTTTAGGCATTGAAGATATTTTGCTTAACTTTGTTTGTAATTGTCACTAATGTGAAAACTGGTTGCAGATTGCCAATGCTGATCTTGCAAGATCTCTTGCCACCGTGCAGTGGAATCTTGAACTGGAGGTATGATTAGATGCTTAACCAGATAGTTCTTTAGCCAAATGTTCAATTTCCTGTTTGAAATTTTATTGGGGCAATTTCTTTCATGTCGTTCAATTTTTTTGATAAGTAAAACTGTATCGTAGTATGTTGTGTAGTATGTTGTAAAAAAATGTTGACGGTGTCAACCAGTTAGTTGGTAAAATCACTTGGCACAGACTCTAGCTTCCAGGGACTTGGGATAGGATCCTGCCTCCGCCGGAGTTGGGGAGAATTTGTTGCAAGTAGAAAAGGGTTATTCTCTTATTGTATAATTTGGTAAAAAAAAAATGACACACGCGCACACGCAGAGAGACATACAGACATACATACATACATACATACATACATACATACATACATAAATGCTTAACCTTCCAATTTTTTTTTTGCTTAATTTCTAATTTTGGTAGGTTTCGTAGTTATTAAAATCACATGAGTAGAAACTAAAGTGTTTGACTCAGTACACCCACGTTCTTCCCACCTCCTTTAGTTGTGATAAGAATCCCAAGTAAGCAGCTTCTCTTCTATAGGCCCGCTAAAATGTTTTCTTGTTTAGTGCTTTATATACACTTAGGCAAACAAACTTAAGAATATTTTGTCTGTAAAATTCACCAAGCTTTGAGGCCTATTGAATTCTTGTAGAACATTTGTGTTATATTTGCTTCAATTTCGCATTTGGAACTTTACACCAAGACCAGTGCAATGTTTCTCAAAAAAAAAAAAAAAAAAAAGACCGGTGCAAATGAAAGTTTTATTTCTAGGTCACAAATAAATGAAAATAACAGTTATGGGTTCAGGATTATTTATTTCTTTCCCAATCCTCAATCCGCATTGTAAGCAATTGCTATTCAAGCAAATAAATAAGTAAAGAAATGCTAAACCTTCAAATTGTACCGATCTTATTACTTGTGCATTAATTCAAGTAATCACCCTTGTACTTGAAAATATTTCACTAGGTCAACCGAGTGGCAGAACTGCGACAACAAATTGAGATTAAAGAAGTGAACCGTGAAGGTATGCAGAATAAATAACAAATTGATGTAGTAGATCCCTGAGGAATGTTACTTAATTATTCATTTATTTTAAATTCTAATAGTGGAAAAGGTGTAGAAATGATGAATATCAGATGACAGTACGCTGGCGTTTTGTCCTTACCTGAAAAAGATAAAAGTGTTATTTTTATCAATGGATTTCCAATCGTCTGTGTAGTGTGTTGCCAAAGCATTTTTAATGGAAGGTTTATTGATATTAATTGTTTTCCTCGAATTTTGCTTAGTGGAAGTGGAACATGCATATGACTTGACATAATTCTATCATCTCTTGTAGAACTCCGGAGGAGAATTGCTAATATTCATCAGACTGGGACATCTTTGAAAAAAGTATGTTATATTATGCTTGTGAAAATTATGGTAGAAAGAGTGCTAATTTACAGTTGGAACTTTTTTTTTCCTTCACTCTTTCATAGTCAATCCTTTTTCCTAACTGGTTTCTTATGCTTTTGGTGAATACCTTCAAAATTGCAAACATTGCAGTTAACAGCTTTAAAAGGAGCAGAACTTGAAAGAGAGATACTAGAGGCAGAGTACTCTCTTCTAACTGATAAGATTGGGAAATTGAAAGACCAGGTAAGCTTTTTTTATTTTAATGTTTTATTTTATTGCATACTAGTCTATAAGTACCTTATCTTGTTAAACCATGATTTGAAAATGTTACAGAAGTTATGGTGCTCTTTCTTTTTTTGTGCTGAAAATTATGATGCTGCCTCGAATGCTTACTGTCTTGTCTGTCTTTGTCTAGGAACACTTTCCCTAGTTCTCTGTGTGAGTTTGTGTTTGTGCTGAAAATTATGATGCTGTACAAGTTCTGATCTGACATGGCTTAGTCCGTTATGCAATATGGAAGTATGTGGTCAGCAGGTCTCTGAGTAATATGGATCGAAAAGAACAACAGAAGTTTGAAGATAAAAAGCACGATGTTTGCTTTCTCTAGAAAGAATCAAATATTTAGCTTCCTTATTGGCATCTAAGGATAAAGCTTTTAAAGATTTTCCGTCTTTGATTATTCTTCGTTAAAGGATTTGATAGGTCACTAAATTCTAGTGTTCTTTGCTTGTTTTATATTCCAGGATACCTTATCATTGGGTTTCTAATGTATTGATTTCTATCAATAAAAGCTCTCTCTCCATTTAAAAAAAAAAAAAAAAGAATGATTGATTTAAAACAGCGTTTTTGAAGAATTGTTGTGTTTCAGGCTAAGATGCTGGAAGAAAACATTGAAATGACTAGGAAAGGAATGGAGGAACCTACAGAAGTAGAGGTTGAGCTAAAGCGCAGGCTTGACCAAATGACTGACCATTTAATTCAGAAACAAGCCCAGGTTTGTGGCTTAAATAATATTTTCTTTCAATTCATGCATGTGTATTAGGTTGTTTTAAGTGGTCGGAACCATATAGATCTGTTTCACTGTTTTCTTTTATAATTGAAGAACAAAAATGACAAGAAACGATACTAGATGTCACAGATACACTAGATTAATCATTTGAAATGGCAATTTTTGTTGGCAACTCATAAATAACGCATGCGTATCTCTAATAAAGTCCCCAAGCTAATGTGCAAGTCACAAAGTAGTTGCATGTTCGGACATGAGCTGATGCTCAACTAATTTGAATATACTACGTACTTTATAGATTGGAAGTTGAGGAATATATGGATAATAGTTTCTCTCTTCAAGTCTCAACCCTGCTATGCAACCATCACAAATTTTGTGTAATCGCTATTTATAAAATATTTGTTTGTCACTTTGTCAACCAGGTTGAGGCTCTCTCCTCAGACAAGGCAACTATTCTGTTCAGAATTGAGGTAATATGATACACTTGGTCTGTTAATGACGATTAAAAAGAAACATAACCTTCAAACGATTTGCGCCGACATATCAATGCATCTTGCAGGCAGTTTCGAAGATGCTCGATGAAAACAAATCAATGGCTGAATTCTCCGGCTCCTCATTCGGGGACTTGGAATCAGGAGCATGGGAGCTCTCTGATTCAAAGTTGAAGCCTCTAATTGAAGAGAAAATTCGCTCAAGCCGGAAGCACTTGCATTCACTGCTTCAACAATGCGATGCTATATTCTTGGCGGGGGCAGTGTTTCTGAGAAGGAATCCAACAGCAAAACTGTGGTCGTTGGTTTACCTTTTGTGCCTTCACTTTTGGGTTATCTATATTCTCATGTCACATTTTCAACCATCAAATGAGTCCATATCTGGTGCCGTTATTTCATTGGAAAACATCAATAATACTTCAGGTGTATAACTTGGGACTTTTGTTTCTTCTCCTTCTCCTCTTCTCTCTCTCTCTGTATTTTTTTTTTTTGCCATAATTTTTATTCATTTGCCCCGTGTTTTGGGAGGTCTTCACTGCCTGGCGTGTAATTTGTGCAGTTTCTTTTCCATGCACAAAGACGCAACGATTGCAGAGGGATGTACATGTACTTAATTGTGTATCAATGAAAATATATATACATGTATACATAAGCTAGCATCATAGGTTTATTGTCGAGTAAGGCTACATAGACGAAAAGGTTTCATATAACCCCGGTCCCGACGTATCAAAATTCTATGAGATCAATAAAGGTAATTTACCATTTTGAATCCCGGATTATAAAAAAAAAAAGAAAAAAGGTTTGTGGTATTAGCTTGTCAGGTATGTATTACCTCGTACTATAATGAAATTTCGACGGATATCATATCACATAACATGTTTGGTTAAAATTTAATGGAATGAAATACTGCCGTTTTCCTTCCAAAACAAATTAGGACTAAGTTCACCACCCTGGTGGTGGCATGACGGTAAGAGGATAACCTATTAGGGTTCTCTCTCCCATTAATTGGAGATTTATGGTGTGTTTGGTAGGGTAGAAAAGAGGAGAAAGAAAATAGAAGAAGGATTTTGTAGGGAAAAATGAAATTTTAAGTTGTTTGGTAGGGAGAAAATGAGGAATGAAGGAAAATGAAAATTTATGGGGCTCACTAATTTTTAATTCTTCCAACTTTAGGAAGAAAGGAAGGAAAAAGTTTTGACAAAAAAATGAGACTTAAAATAACAATTTTAACTTTGTATTTTTATTTATATTGTGGTATTATTATAAAATGCCTTAAATTTGATATTTTTTTTTCACTTCTCTTTCTCTTTTACTAAATAACATAAAAGAAAAATATTTTACTTCTTTTATCTAGATATTTTAATTCTCTTTTCTTCTTTTTTTATCAATCATACCAAACATAGCATAATTCTCCTCATCCTCAATGATGTTGTAATTATTCCTCTACGTTGGACCCTCTGACTATGGATTGGGCTTATTGTGACCTGAGGGGTCCCTGATTGCGTGTAGGCAAAAGCATGGGTCAGGTTCACTGTCGTCCCCCACCAGTGGTCTCAGTAGATTTGCTTAAGGCACTAAGTGGGGGCGTGAGGACATCACCAATCTTTTTTTTTCTCTTAACAAAAAAAAAAAATAAAATAAAATTAAGACTAAGATCTAAGGAATAAAAATATAGGAAAGAATAGGAAAAGTTAGCTCATAAAAATGAACTGAAGCAATCTGTCGCCGGGGGCTGTAAATAGTTAATGAACTATGACTCCGTTCACTTCACTGATTTGAGTTTAGAATTTGAGTTTTGTTACAATAAAAAGTTATTAGAAACAATCACATTTAACTTTTTACTACAGTAAAAAATTCTAACATAAAATTACATATTAACTCGAATTATAAACTCGAATCAACGAAGTGAATGAGCCTTATTATATTAACATTATGATGGTTTGGTCTTTTATTATTATTATTATTATTTACCATGTTAGCCTGAAAATGACTTCCCCAAGGTGGTGGATTGGGTTTTATTATTAATACGATCATTATTATTTTTTTTTGGCATACTCTTTGACAATTCAAGTGGTGGACGTAACCTTGTGTCAAACTGCCGTAGGGACTATTAATAAGATGATGAATAATGTTAGTGACACAAATTTAAATTTAAATTTTTGTGTATTAATTAACGTGATATGTTAATTATTATTATTTTTATTAATTAATATTTAAAATATTATTTTGTTAATTAATAAAAAAATTATATATTAATAAAAAGATGATAATTTATGTATCACATTAATTAATATATAAAAATTTAAATTTAAATTAGTGTGCTTAACCTTAGTCATAATAATGAGAGATCAACTATAAGACAATGTTAAAGACCAAAATATCTACTGCATTGTATCTCTCTCTTGCTAGGATTTCGTAAGGTTCTTACTGCGCCACCCTCCTTTTTCTTCCCTTGGGCCGAAATCTAGCACTAGCCTTGGGCTAGCCACTAGATCTATGGCTTGGGGGAGGGGGCGGCAAACGGTTTCAGTTTGCAGGGGTGGAGATTGCGGCGCGCGATAGGATAAGAAAGGGTCATTACTTGTTCTGGTATGCAATTCTTGGCCTTTGTGGGCTAGGATCCTGACTACGGATGTAGGAATTGGTGAGTAGAGGATGAGGTTGGTTCATCGAGGAGAGGAGGTCCTTTGGTGGTGCTCTTGTTCGTTCATCGAGTTTTATTATAATAAAAAATTCTCAAAAATAATTGCATATAATTTTTTTATTATAATAAAAAATTATCACATAAAATTATATCCTAATTTAAATTAAAAATTTAAATCAGTAAATTAAATAGACTCATAATTTATTTTTTAAAGGTTTTCCCGTAAGAGTTGTTTCCTTGTAGTGTTTATAATGACCTCAGTGTTACAGGTCCTTTTCTCTCAACCAATTAGAGTTCTTTATCGATTATTAGGGTTTATTTAAAAGAGTCAGTTGAGTGTTCAATACAGGCCCGTTCATTTCGCTGATTCGAGTTTTTAATTCGAGTTGAGATTTAATTTTATGTGAGAGCTTTTTACTGTAGCAAAAAAGTTAGATGTGATTGTTTGTGAGAGCTTTTTACTGTAGCAAAACTCGAATTCTAAACTCGAATAAACGAAGTGAACGAGGCTAGTTCGCCCATATATTTCTCCGTGAGTAAACTATAAGCACGTTTGTCATATTTTGCACATCACTATAATGCACTAGTCGGATAAAAATATAACCCAAATTCAATCATTTGTGCGACAATGTGTGTTTAATTCACAGAAAATAAAGAATTTTTGTTGCATACGTAGCTTGTTCACCCTTCAATTTTCCATTTCTTTCAGTTCTCGTCTCTGCCAAACAACCTGGGGTCCCTTTTCATCTTATCATTACTGAAAAACCTCCAAAAGTATTGAAATCTGTAAATTAGGCTAGGCATGATTTTTACATAGTTCTTCAGGCATACCATTTTTATCTCTATTCAAATTTTACTAGAGAGCGGGTTTAGAATTTATTTTAAAATAATTTTATTTTTTGTATGAAAATAAAAATAAAAACGTTTTCAATATCAGACAACAATCATTTTTAAAAATGCATTAGATAATTTTATTAAGAGATTATTTTCAGTATAAAAAAATCTATTAATGACTGTCTCTCTCTTCCTCTGTGCTCGAGAGAGGAGAAAATAAAAACAAAAAAATAAAAAACAACTAAAAATTATTTTTCATTTCTCTCTCATTTTATACTAAATTAAAAAATTATTTTTCATTTCTCTCTCATTTTATACTAAACTAAAAAATTATTTTCATTTCCGTTGTCTTTATTGCACCAAATGTCGTTTTAAAAACGTTTTCATTTTTCTTTATCGAAAAACATGAAAAATAAAAACATGATCAATTCCAAATACATGGCGATATATTCAAATACCTGCAAATCCTTACGGACACCCTAATATTCTTGCAGAATTTATAGCCGAACAATTAAAAAATAGTGTCATTCTGCAAAGCAATGAAAAAAGCTATTGAATTAACTGAACATGCAGGTACAAAAGGAATTCAAATACAAATTGCAGGGCGTATCGACGGAAAAGAAATTGCACGTGTCGAATGGATCAGAGAAGGTAAGGTGCCTCTCTGAAAGTCGTATCATTCTTATAATTTACCCCGCATCTGTCATTATGAGCTGCTCAAGCGCATTTAGAGATACGAATTACCATCAGCAAGAAGCATTAGCCTCTTATGCAACCAAAGCGGAAGTAGACAAACTAATACACTAAGCAAAAACTGAAAAGAGCTTCACCAAACGTGGGAAAAACAAGACCAGTCAGAACAACCAGACTACCAGAGGCTGAATTAATGCCATCAACAACTCTCTTAGAATCACTTTCAAGAATGAAATTGTGGAAATGAGGAGAATAAATTAGGAGATTTTGTTAGTGTTTCCGTATTTGGTAGATTTTATTTAGGAGTGATCTTTGCCAATATTAGAAGATTGTAATCTAGGTTAGTTATTATTTATTTTTGAATTCCTGATTTATAGGAATTCGGTTTCCTATTTAGGTGGGCTGGTATGTCAGCCCTTAGTCTATATATTAGGCTATAAAGTATCTTTTCTCTCAATGAAAATCATTCCCGATTTCCACATGGTATCAGAGCAGGTTTTCTAAACCCTAGCTCCTTATCGTGTGCACTCCTCTTCTTCATTCATTCGTCTGGCCGGTTTTCCCATGACCAAATACGGCATGACTTTTCAAACTGCTTCCTCGGAAGAAACTCCCAAAACCGAGCCCACTCCTGCAGTTTCTACTGTTCCTGATTCATCCCCACACCCTGTTACCAATCACAAACTAAATGGCCAAAACTTTCTGCAATGGTCTCAGTCCGTTTTCATGTTTGTGTGCGGCAGAGGCAAGGATGGACATCTCACTGGTGAAGCTGCTGCTCCAGAGGCCACGGATTCAAAATTCCGTTCATGGAAAATTGATGATCATCTTGTAATGTCATGGTTAATAAACTCCATGACCACAGAAGTGGGAGAGAACTTTCTGCTTCACAGGACAGCCAAGGAGATATGGGAGGCTGCCCGTGAGACTTATTCTAGCACAGAAAATACCTCAGAATTATTTGAGGTTGAGACACGGCTCTACAATCTAAAACAGGGAGACATGAGTGTGACTCAGTACTTCAATATGCTTACCCGCTGTTGGCTGCAGTTGGATCTGTATGAGACCTATCCGTGGAAGTGTGCTGGTGATTCATCCATCTATCGGCAGATTGTTGAACAAAAACGGGCTATAAGATTTCTTCTTGGCCTGAACAAAGACCTAGATGAAGTCAGGGGGAGAGTTATGGGAATTAAACCCTTCCCCACCATCCGGGAAGCATTTGCAGAGGTACGAAGGGAGAAGAGCAGGAAAAAGTTGATGCTGGCCGACATCAACATTACCCCTGCAGTAGAAGGATCAGCCTTATATACTCACAGTTCTTCACAAAATAATAGGGCTGGAAAGAGTCGACCATGGTGTGATCATTGCAAGAAACTTGGACATGTGAAGGCAACCTGTTGGAAGCTACATGGAAAACCGGCTGATTGGAAGCCCTCTAGGGAAGCCCGTGCCAATGCCACTACTTCCACGGAAGCTAGTACAGAAAACAGCCCGTTTACGAGGGAGCAAATTGAGGCACTTCAGAAGATGTTCAGCCAATCACAGAATTCCAGCCAGGCACCTTCAAATACCGAACAACACACCAGCCTCCTAGCACATCAAGGTACACTGTCTCTTGCGTTTAGTGCCCAAAATAACCACCCAAAACCATGGATAGTTGACTCAGGCGCATCAGACCATATGACTGGAGATCTCAGCATTTTAATGGACTTTAAACCTTCCTCTTCTCACTCGGGAGTCAGAATTGCAGATGGAACAATGTCCCCGGTTGCAGGGACTGGATCTGCTCGAATAACAGAGAGTTTACTACTCTCATATGTTCTTTATGTTCCAAAGTTGAACTGCAATTTACTTTCCATCAGTCAAATCACTCGAGATCTCAATTGTCTTACTAAATTCCATTCTAATTCTTGTGTTTTTCAGGCAGCGGATTCGGGGAAGGTGATTGGCAGTGCTGATATGCATGAAGGACTTTACTTGCTCAAACAAAAGAAACTCCCAAGTAGACACGTTCATCAATCAAGTTGTGTCTCCAAATCTATCAAATTTGCTTCTAATTCAGTGTCTGTTTCCAATTCTAATGGTGTCCCAGTTGAGAGTCAAGTTATGTTGTGGCATTATCGCCTTGGTCATCCTAATTTCGCGTATATTGAAAGATTGTTCCCACATTTGTTTATCAATAAAAATTTCAGTTCTTATCAATGTGAAATTTGTCAATTAGCAAAGCATACCCGACATGTATACTCAAGCCTCCAATACAAACCATCCTACCCTTTTTCAGTAATTCATAGCGATATATGGGGGCCATCACGAGTAAAAAATATCAATGGGGCTAGGTGGTTTGTCACGTTTATTGATGATCATACAAGAATCACTTGAACCTTTCTCATGAAAGAAAAATCCGAAACAGCCACAATTTTTCAATCCTTTCATACCATGCTCTTAACCCAATTTAAAAGCCATATCCAAGTTCTCAAAACTGATAATGCCAAAGATTATTTTAACTCCATTCTCGGCCCTTACCTGTCAAAGCATGGCATTGTTCACATCAGTTCTTGTGTGGACACTCCACAACAAAACGGAGTGGCTGAGAGGAAAAACAGACACTTATTAGAAGTAGCCCGTGCCAACATGTTCACAAACAATGTCCCTAAACATTTTTGGGGGGAGGCTGTACTTACAGCCACCTACCTTATCAACAGGATGCCAAGTCGAGTCTTAAAGTTCCAAACACCTCGTCAAGTCCTCACCACAATACACCCTCATATTCGGACTTTTACATCTGATCTGCCACCTAAAGTCTTTGGCTGCACTTCCTTCGTCCATATTCATCATACTCATCGCACTAAACTCGATCCAAAATCACTCAAGTGTCTATTCCTTGGTTACTCGTCTCATCAAAAAGGTTATAAATGTTACTCTCCCATTACCCGGAAAGTCTACAATTCCATGGATGTCACCTTCTTTGAGAGTCAATCATATTTTCCCAAATCCGACATTCAGGGGGAGAGTTCCAAGGAATATCGGATTTGGGATCTTCTTCATGACAATCAATCCGTGTTTGTCAATCCCAGTTCAGCCACTGTTCCGGCTCCTAGTTCAGCCACTGTTCCGGATCCTAGTTCAACCACTGTTCCGGCTCCTGCTCATAGCCCTGCCACTGATCAATCCATTCCCAGTCAGCCTACCACAGAAACAACTCAAAATCCCAGTCAGCCTACCACAGAAACAACTCAAAATCCGGTGCAACGTGATAACACTGAAGTTCGTGTCTACAGAAGGAGAAGAACAACTGAGCAACTGAAAGAACCTCTGCAAACTCAGCACTTCCAATCACAAGAACCAAATCCCGCTGTATCTGACACTCACAATGGTATGGATTCCACTCTCACTTATACTCATACTCCTATGATTAATGACTCCGATTTGCCGATTGCCCCTTATAGGAAATGGTTTCTGGATGCATTATTCCACTTCCAATCACAAGAACCAAATCCCGCTGTATCTGACACTCACAATGGTATGGATTCCACTCTCACTTATACTCATACTCCTATGATTAATGACTCAGATTTGCCCATTGCTCATAGGAAAGGGGTTCGTGGATGCACTGAACATCCAATACAGAAATATGTTGCATATGGAAAACTGTCTCCATCTTACAAGGCATTTGTCACAAATCTGGATAATGTCAAAATACCTGAATCCATTCAAGAGGCACTTATGAGACCGGGATGGAAGAAAGCAGTAGAAGAAGAGATTCGAGCCCTAGAAAACAACAACACTTGGGTTCTGACATCACTGCCACCAGGTAAAAACCCGGTTGGGTGCAAGTGGATTTTTACTGTGTAGACAGGTTCAAGGCGAGACTTGTAGCAAAGGGGTTTACTCAGTCCTACGGAATTGACTATCAAGAAACTTTTGCACCAGTGGCTAAACTAAACACAGTTCGAGTGTTACTCTCATTGGCAGTAAATCAAGATTGGCCACTGTATCAACTTGATGTCAAGAACGCATTCTTGAATGGAGATCTTGAAGAGGAAGTCTACATGATCATACCACCTGGACTTGAAAACAAGTCAAATCGAAACTTAGTATGCAAACTGAAGAAGTCATTGTACGGCTTGAAACAGTCTCCTCGCGCATGGTTTGACAGATTTGCTAGAACCTTGATAGACAATGGGTACTTGCAGTGTCAGGCAGATCATACACTGTTTGTCAAAGGTGGATCAGGAGGCAAAATGGCTATTCTTATAGTTTACATGGATGACATTATCCTAACTGGCGATGATTCAGAAGAAATTCTTAGGCTAAAAAGGGTAATGGCAACTGAATTCGAGATCAAAGACCTCGAGACACTGAAGTACTTTCTCGGAATGGAGGTGGCTAGATCAAAGGAGGGGATTGTTATATCCCAAAGAAAGTATATTTTAGACTTGTTGAATGAAACAGGGCTTCTCGGCTGCAAACCTGCTGATACACCTATGGACTCTACAAAGAAAATGAATCGAAGCGAAGAAAGCATACCAGTTGACAAAGGGCGATATCAACGACTGGTTGGAAAACTCATCTATCTCTCACACACTCGACCTGACATTGCTTACTCGGTGAGTGTGGTAAGTCAACATATGAATAATCCAATGGAGGATCACTTAGATGCAGTGAATAGAATATTAAGATACTTGAAGATAACTCCCGGTCATGGTTTGCTCTTCAAGAAAAGTGAAAGCCGTGAAGTGGAAATTTATACGGATGCGAGTTGGGCAGGAGAACAAACGGACAGAAGGTCAACTACTGGCTACTGCTCTTATGTTTGGGGGAACCTAGTCACTTGGAGAAGCAAGAAACAAGTTGTGGTTTCCCGCAGCAGTGCAGAATCGGAATACCGAGCTCTTGCTCTTGGTATATGCGAAGGAATGTGGGTACAGAGATTGTTAAGGGAACTGAAGGTTGAAGTTCAAGCCTCGGTGAAGATGTTTACTGACAGTCAGGCAGCCATGAGCATAGCTAAGAATCCTGTTCATCATGATAGAACAAAACATATTGAGATCGATCGTCATTTCATCTCCGAAAAGGTGAACACAGGAATCGTTCAACTCAGCTATATTCCTACAAAACAGCAGATCGCTGATATCCTTACCAAAGCACTACCAAGAGCCAGCTTCGATGATTTGAACTCCAAGCTTGGTTTGTATAACATATACAACCCAGCTTGAGGGGGAGTGTGGAAATGAGGAGAATAAATTAGGAGATTTTGTTAGTTAGTTTCCGTATTTGGTAGATTTTATTTAGGAGTGATCTTTGCCAATATTAGAAGATTGTAATCTAGGTTAGTTATTATTTATTTTTGAATTCCTGATTTATAGGAATTCGGTTTCCTATTTAGGTGGGCTGGTATGTCAGCCCTTAGTCTATATATTAGGCTGTAAAGTATCTTTTCTCTCAATGAAAATCATTCCCGATTTC
>JACAGA010000019.1:4130425-4212564 GCA_029231665.1 Morus indica
ACAGAAATCAACAAAACCTTTGTGAACTAAAACACTTGGACCGGGCGCTCCAAACAAGGTTGTTATGTGAACCTACATTTCTGAAGTTTGGACTGAACTGCAAAGCCTCTTAACATTTTACTTTCGGATCTTGATTGCAAACGCAAGGAAGACTACAAAACTGACGTAAATCGATTAATCATATGTAATTTGTTTTAATGTTACATCTAAATCAACAATATTTTGAGGAAGAAAAACAGAAAATAGTAGAAGCACGAATAACTGGTAATTTGAAATGCCAAGGCTATACGATAAATCATTATGATACACTAACTCGTCTTCAATCTGTCGTCTTCTCCTCTGCCGGTTCTACACCTTGCATTGATGGTAAATGTCTTAATGAGAAAGTCAATTATGGTGAAAATAATAATAATAATAACCATAAAAAAAGAGCGAAGAAGCACCAAAAACCACTTTTTATGTTGTCAGATGCATGGAATATGAATAGCTTTGAAAGCAGATAACTCATTTTCTGTTAAGGTTCTAAAGTTTCTGTTTTCCGATTTTAGAACCGGACAGATTTAAGAGGACATAACTATTGCAACAAAATTCAGAAAACATGCAGTCAAATTATAAAATATTTGATTTTTCTTTTGCTTCCAGAATGTTTCTTTCCGGATGGTTACGTGGTAGGAAAGTAGATTAGTTGAAACAAGGTTATTCGGTGGGAAGAAGTATAAAGAAAACAGATAATACTGAAAAATTTAGGAAGCATTTGAAGCACCTTTCATGCAACCACCAATGCAGAGAGGACCTAACGTGTGTTACATTGTTACATAATGCTCAATCTTCCTTTCGGATAAATATTGCTTGTAAACCAAAAGATTTTGCTTTTAGTCTTGCCAAGAAATTCGGTAAACCAAAGAATGTGCACAGTTGTACTATAATCGAAGGAGACAGTGAAAACAAATGTAGAATAGTTTAAAGGTAAGCTACATTCCCCACATGGCTCACGTACCATTTTCCCAACAACACATTTTCAGATTGAAATCCTCATCACAGGCAGGACATGGGAAAAAAAAGGGCAAAAGCAAACATGCGCTAAATGTGCAGAAAACATATTCACAAAACAATGAAAGAGATATCAAAAGTGGTAAGCATAGATCTAGTCTGCAATGACTCAAATACTTTTAACAGACTTGTAGACTCACCAGTTCGGTCCTTCATCAGGAAAACTGCGACTGTAAAGCGGAAGCTCGAAGAGAAAATTTTTTTTGAACCACAAAGGCAAGTTCCCATAGACTAGCGGGGGCAATGGAATTAGAGGGCTGAAAAAATATATATGTTAAATTCGGTTTCTTTCCTTCACACTCAGAAGAAAATACATAAAATAGGAAAAGGTAAACTTAACCTTGTTGTTCTCTTATAGATCCTGTATGCAGCCACATTTCCGTACTTCTTATCCGCTGATTCCTATTTCCATGTTTGTAGTACATCATGCACAAGATTTATAGTGGAGCAAAGTTCACAACAAAATCATAACGAGAAGCAAACCTCCAGTAACGGCAGGCCACTGATGAAAAGAAGTAACAATGTGAGAAAGATGGGACCAATAATCACAAGCCACTCCGCACCATCCAGTATAGGCGTTGCAGCCACAAAAATCCCCCACCATAAGAAAATCTAAGCGCAAATATTCATCAAGATTCCAATGATTATGACAGACATAAATCGAAGAATCAAATCGTAAATCACAATTGATCTTAATGCGTAAAGATGGTATTCTGGTATTCTCCTGACATAAAATATATCCTTTTCCCAAAGGTATGTCACTAAGTTTTAGTAGACTATTCATAAATAACAGTCAAGGGGACTATAAAACTGTTACACTGATCAAGGACTATACTAACCTCGCCAAAATAATTTGGATGACGTGTGTACTTCCACAATCCTACATTGCACCACTTTCCTCTATTTTCTGGAGAGTTTTTGAATGACAATTTTTGCTGGTCTGCAATGGCCTCAATCGCAATGCCTATAATCCAGATTATCCACCCAACTATGTCGGCTGCGTGTAGGGATGGATTTCTGTCACTAGCATTAACCACTGTCACGGGTAAACTCACAGTCCACACCCAGACAGCCTGTAGAAAGCTAGATAGATCAGTCCCCTATCTTAATTACATCTACTATATTCGATTAGAAGTTGAAAACAGTGGAAGCTAGAAACCTGAAATATCCAGAAAACTGCCAATCTCCCCAAATTGCCACGCATCTCATCAAAACGTCTATCCTCTCCCCACTGCAAAATCCTAGTCAAAGCATCCAAAATATTAAAATCATCAATGAATTGCACTCTATTTTCTTCAGTAGTGGATATTGTTAGTTTCTGAAAGACTAAATATTTAATCACGAAACGGACAACCACATAATGCATTGAAAAGCCACATCATAGGTGCAGTCACCACAACATCAACACAAATGTAGTTAGATGGAAGATTTCGGATATCAATAGTTAGAATAGGACACCTAACGTGCGACTTTCAACTAGAGGCTTCATAAAACAATTGAAAGACCTGGTCTGACTCAGATTTTGTGGGGGTAGGAGACTGCTACACAAACAGTGCTACTGAGTACTAAGGTCCTTACCGTGCAAGGTTAAAAAGGATTAAATTGTAGTAATGGATATGAAACCTAGTTATACATGAAACTAACTTCACGGAAAGGTTCAGATTTTCACCCCAAAGAGATAAGGTCATTGAATGATGGCGAATTCCAAGTAAAAACGCTGTGGAGTTGTTGGGATATGAGGTTGTTCTAAGTTGATTTAACATTTGGGATCCATTTTAAAAACAAATTCTATTTTGTAATAGAGTTTAAATAGAAAAACTGATTAAAAAAAGAGAAAAAAGAAGGGTATCCACTTTACCTTAGTAATAGGAACAGTCCCAGGCGAAGACCCCATATTATCACAAGTGAACTCAAAACAACCTGAATGAAAGAACTGAGAGTTTATATGTAGGAAGGGACAGATTTTTTTCGCAAATTAAATCAGGTCATCATGACAATCCATTACAGTCCAATTAGCACAAGGAAAAGACTTGCACTAAAATTTGTGTAAAAGAAGAGTATAGTAAAACCAGCAATATCTGTTCAGAAAACTCATAAAACATAGAGAACTACATAAAATTCAGCCTCGGTTTTTGGGTGCTAATGCAAAATTGAAGCTTAAGGAGAGAAATTAAAGGAGAAAAAGTTGTAAATTTGACAAAGAATATTTATGATACAACTTCAGCAATGGTTTTCTGAGTGTTTTCGCTCGCATAGGCGCTCATTCGCTTGAAATGGAGGCAAAGATAAAAGACACAATTTCATTTCAAAAATCCGTTAATCTTTAAACAAGAAGAGGGGGGGGGGGAGAAAGGTACTTGTACAACAAAAAGAGATGGATATATATACCTGCCTAAAATGCCATGAGCCCTTGACCACCAGGGTCAATATAGCAAGTATAATAAAGTTGGTACTTCCTATGAAGAAGAAGATATAACCAGAATCATTACATCATAATAAGGAAATAAATTTCTGGAATATCCAACCCATTTCTGAGCAAATAATAATAATAACAATAACCATAATGATGATGATGATGATGAGCTTAAAAGTTCTTTCCTCAACTAAGTCTTTGCGTTTTGGGTTTTCTTTTATTTTCCCCTGTTTGGGTTCGTTTCAGTGAATTATCTCAATGAATCCCCACAGCATGGTCTTAAACTTTTTTTTAAACTCTTCTTCTGTTAACAAAAATTCAAATTCAGAAGAAGAAAACCAATCCAAATGAAAGTCCAAGAAAGCTTAAGAAGATAATACAAAAAGAAGAATACCAGCGAAGTCAGTGAGCTTGTCAATCTTGAGAAGAGCAGTGATTATAAAAAACAAAAACTGATATCCGACCTTCAAACACAAAAAACAATCACAACCCAAATCACAAAATTACGCAAGAAATTCAAAATAATAATAATAATTATAAGAAAACAATGACAGAGTTAAGAGAGAAAGAAAGTACTGTGACAATGGCGGTAAAGCCTAAGAAATGGGAGTCGATAACAGTCCCCATGAAGATGCTGAGCTAAAATTCACTCACTTTAGCTAATTGATATTACATTAACGGAAAGATTGTTAAGTTGCTGATGGGTTTGATTTTTCTTATTTATATCATATACAAAGCAAGAGAGAGGAAAAAAAAAAAGAAAGAACAGTGTGTGGTTGGAATTACAACACACCATGCATATTACTTGGTTTCGCAGCCCCGACTTTTTCGTTGAGATGCTTTCTCCTCCATTGGATAACATCGCCTTCTAGCATTGGATTGGACCACTTTGTCGTTTAGCCTTTTTTTTTTTTTTTTTTTTTTTTGTTTTTTACCGGACCCTCCCCTCTTCCTTATTTAACAACTTTTTATTTATTTAATTAATTTATTTATTTTTTCGTTTGACTTCAGATTTTTGTCAGCAACCAGTTTAATTGGATCCGGATTGTACTGATATGCTTTGCCCTTTAGATTTTTATTTTTATTTTATTTCATTTTTAAAAATTCTAAAACATAATGTCGCCAAAAATAAATATCTTGGTCCCACAAATGTAACATGTTTTGTTCTTTCACATAACATTATTTGTGTTCGTGTAAAACTAATATTTTCAAAGTGTTAACACTCAATAAAATATAATCTAGTTAGATTTTTTCTTTTTGTCGAAATAGATAATATATTTCAAAATATGTAAAGGCATTATAAACACAAATTAATACACATTCTTCATGATAAAAAATACGGCACCACATATAACCGGTTTCATAAATACCAATTTATGTACATATAACTTGCATCTTACATAAAAAAATTAAGTTCATATGAAGAATGTTACACTCGCCGCAGTGCGGTTTTTGATTAGTGGGGATAGTACTTTAATACTTTTTTTTTTCTGAAAAATCATATTGTCGTTACTATCCGTCATAAGAACAAGGTAAAGACTTCAGACGATGCCTATATAGATAACTGTTTTGAATTAGTGGATTTGTATTAAGGTGTATTAATAATGCATGCATTTTATTTGGATGAGATTTTTATCAGAAATAAAAATCTCTAAAAACATGCTCTAGCTTCACTAGAAAGCCTTTTTGTAGGTTGTCTTCTCAATTGGCCTCAGTTTCCTTGATGATATAATCGTTTTTTAAGTAATAATGCTTAACTTTAAAATGAAGATTTATGGAGCCAACACTTTTGGGGTCTTTTAGCTACATATTATCCTACTGCACGAGTGTCTTTTAATTTGCAGTAGGGTTGTTAAAAAAGCTAAAAAAGCTCTCACAAGTAACAATTTAAGAGTCCACTGCACACACACATTTCAGGCTTGTGACCAAAATTCTACAACAGCCAGTACATAGTATTAACAAACCATATGTGAATATGTAGGAATTTCCATTTCTTTTCTCATCATATTACTGTGCATTGATAAGGAATATCATCACTTGTACTAATGCTTGAACAAAAACCAAAGTTCAGATTGCCATACCATTATACATTTTGAGATCTTTTCACATTTTTGTCAGTGCATTATGTGATGCAACTTGAACTTGTAAATTATACCTGTTTACTTTTCCTTCCCTTGTAGGCAAATCATGATTCTAGGGCAGTGACAAAAAATTTACAACAAATTTTTGTTAGTTGTACTTCTTTATGTGCTGGTAACTTTAGTTTCTCAAAAATCATGCTGGTGCAATTGAGACTTTATCAACCTCAACAATGTACTCAAGTGTTGCAAAAGGAGGAATTTGGACTCCAGAACCTAAATCAGCACCATTCTCTCCAAAACCCAAGTTTGGAGGGACAATTACTCTCCTTTTACCCCCAGCCTTAATGGATTTTAGCACATACTCTATTCCTTCACAAACTCCCTTACTGTAAGGCCTAGACCCCATTACTAGAGCCAAAGGCTTTTGTTCCTTCTCAAATGTGTCCACAAACACTTCCCCGCTGCCTTCAACTTTGCCCTGCAGATCAATCACCACCAAGTCTCCTGGCCTTGGAGAAGCCCCACCTCCCACTTTTAATTCATAGTACCTGATCATTCAAAAATTCACGTTTGTATAAAAATTGGAATTGAGAAATATTATTGAACATCACTATTGCGACTAGTAACTTGTCACAGTCATTAATCCCTTCAGGCAAATCCACCCGAGTTAGGGTGGCAAGATGCATTAAGGTAAATCAAACAGACTTATATTGCTTGAATAAGGTTGTAAGTAATGTTTATGAACTACTTCATCTTCCAATGATATGAGGGCTGATTTGCGGTAGAATACAACAACGAATTCCTTGCAGATTTAGGCTCAAAGGAGATAATATCATAAGTATGCGATTTTCTTCTCTCGGTGCAGGGTATGGATTATTCTAATCCAAGGTGTAAACCTAGTGCTATAAATAAACATTGGTGGTGTGTTTTCATTGAAAACTTTTTTAGCATACACCTAGGTTTTCTGTGCTCTCCGCTTTAGAGTTAAGAAAATCATAACTAAGAAAGATTGGAAGGTGAATTAAGAAGAGAGTTTACGTACACTTCATCGTTTTTTGCTATTTTTACATTCATGCCACTCAAAGATATAGGTTTGTGCAGCCAGTTAAGATTATTTTTTAACTTTACGAGTCTCGCATTAGGTGAAGTATAATTTGACATAAAGCTTGTGATCGTAAAGAATCGTACTTTTTTTTTGTTTTCTTTTTATGTTTTCTCAAATGGGTATTGGTTATTAAAATTGCCGTAAAATATTTTGGTACTTGTAGAGAATCAAGTTTTGAGCAGTTTGTGAAATTTACCTTATACCATTAGGCAACACCACCTCTTCTTCCTTCTCAACATTTCTGCCAAACACAATATCAGGTCATCAGGAGCATCAAAAGACTGATATGCCAAGGTTAAATTAAGGAAAACAAGCTATCTGATAAGCCACCAATCCTAGAAAACTTGGAAACTGTTTCAAAAGCTTTCAAGAATTATGTATTACTCTTTGAAGGGCTTGGTGTATAAAAATTATGTAACTGGTGAGAGGGAAACAAAGATTAAAAACCTTGTGTTAGCTTCCTGTTGGGAGACTTCAAGACGAGTCTTGATCTGTTCAGAAATGACACCAAATGCAAGAAAGCCAACCCAAGCAAGGCCAGCTCCGAGCCCGAATCGCCTGGTTAAGGTGGAAGCTATCCAGTCTGTAGACTCAACTTTAGTGGTTGAACTTGCAGGCTTGGAGGCCTTTTGTTGTTGCATTACTTTAGCTGATACTGGTGTTGGCTGTTCTGATGAAGTTGCACTTAGCTGCTGCCCTGGCTGTGGAGTTTGCGGTTGCGAAGGTGGCTTCTGCGACGGCGGAGGAGGAGGAGGAGGTGTTTGTGATGATGAAGATAAGTGGTGAGTTCTAGTTAGGGGGTGGGAGAGAAATGGTGGAGAACCAAAGAAAGAAGCCATGTTGGGATAGAGATAAAAGGACTCAATTGCTTAAGAAAGTCTTAGAAAGGAGAAGAAAATAAAGTAGCACTTTCTATTAAGTATGATTGGTCCTACCTTATCCTTGCATGAGAATTGAGATGAGAGTTTTTAAAATGGTGGGTTGTCCTTTCTTTGTACTCATAGAAGTTAAAATTGGAGCTCTCACGACATATGTATAACTTCTCACTCTCCAATTTGGCAATAACAGCAAAAGAATTATGATGATGAAATTTCCTTTTAGATGCTTCTTTTTAAAGTCTGCAATCTTTTATTTTTTATTTTTTATTATTATTAGTTTATGTCCATAGATTAATGATTCTGCAAACGTGATAGATCAAGTGCGAAAGATTTTTTTCAACACTGGTAAAAGCCTTCGAAAACTAGAACATATTGCACCTTTTTTTTTTTTTTTTGAAAGGAGCATTTTTTGAACTATTTTTGTAAAATCTTCAGTTACTATGCGATAAAGATAAGGTTATTTCTGTTTAAATTTTATAAATCTTCCATTTCCCTATGGATCAAGGATCAAAACTGTCAAAAAAAAGAAAAAAAAAAAAGAACAAAAATTTGGGGAGCAACCGAACCTTAAATATGATTAATCATATTGAAATTATTAGCTAATAAAAAAAGCCTTTTAGGGCAGTAAAATGTCAGAACTGTGCACTTAGTTATGATATCTTCAGGTCAACTTTGGCATTGAGATCCTGGCAATCTTAGATCCAAAGGAAACATTTTCTTCCTTTCTGGGCAATTTCCACGCAGAAAAAAAAACTGTTACAGTTATTCTATCCTCTGTCATTCATTCTGAGAACTTGGCAAGAATACATGGACAGAAAAAATTCAGACATGGGCTACAACAATTTCAATTGATATTTTTTCTTCTGTTTTTTCTTTTCTTTTCTTTTTTTTTTTTTTTTTTTTTCATTCTTGTTTGTTTACAAACAAAGCACAACCTTAAGAATGGCTGCCCCGGCTAAAAATATAAAGAGAAAAAAAGGAAACCAAGAACAGAGAATCACAACCTCAAATTTGAGTATGTCATCTCATGATCTTCAATCGTTTTCTTTCTCATACTTGTTCCAAACAATCTACAAATTGACTGACGTAACATTTTTTCCTCTTACTAGTCTGCAGCTTCTGCAACTTTTGATGGCTGAACTCTCTCACGGCCGCCACTGGGTCGCGGAACTTGAGAACTGTTTATAGGCTTCTGTAACGGCTTCAGAGCAGCCATGATCTCAGCAAATGTGGGTCTTAGTTTTGGATCTCTACAATGTTAATTAGATCAAAGATAAGGTTTACTGCCGACCTATATAACATAAATGCATATACAAGTACAATTGCCAGGGTGCAATCTATGACAATTGCATAAGAAACACAAATTCTTACTGTGACAACTCGTTCAAAAGATTAAGAAAAGAAAACAGAGATCAAATAGTTTGACTGCCTCGGTATTGCAAGACATTTTTAAGTGAGTATCAAATTGTGCGAGAGTAGACATATAAATGAAAAGTTTGAACTCCTATAAACAATCAAGAGAACCGGGCATTTGATTGCCAAATCTCATATATAAACACACAAATGCATATACGAGTACAATTGACAGGGTGCAATCTACGACAATTGCATAAGAAACACAAAAAAGCAAATTCTTACTCTGACAACTCGTTCACAAGATTAAGAAAAGAAAACAGAGATCAAATATTCGACTGCCTCGGTATTGCAAGACATTTTCAAGAGTGTCAAATTGTGCAAGATGAAAACTCATTGTTGGATTAGAATTTATGCATGGTGACAAGATTAAACGAGTTTATGTAAGGCTATAGTAACAGGTAGACATATAAATGAAAAGTTTGAACTCCAATAAACAATCAAGAGAACCAGGCATTTGATTCCCAAATCTCATCTGCTGCTGCGATTTTGATTATCGAGATAGAATCACATTGAAAATTATTGAAGACCAACTTTTGATTTAAGGAAAATTGATTAACACCACCTGCATAAATAGTTTGAAAAAACAATAAATTCAAAATCTGGATGAAACACTAACAGAGAGTATACTCACGTCTGCCAGCACTTTCTGATGATATCTGCAATTGCAGGATCCACATCCTCAGGAATATCAAGGCGTCGATGTTGAAATCCAACCGCACCGACAACTTGCATTGGGTTCATTCCCCCCCACGGTTGTTGCATTGTAGACAGTTCCCACAATATTACCCCAAAGCTATAAACATCACACCTGCATATTTGGAAAACAATTTATGCAATTGCATCATAAAAGCATCTGGTATACTTGAGAAAGAAAAGAAATAGGCCTACTTCTCATCTGAAGGTTCATTTCTTAGAACTTCGGGAGCCATCCATTCAGCCTGAAGGAGAATACAACAACTTGAAGTCAATAAAACAGCTAGCAAAGGAGTTGCAGGCCGTCTTCAACAACATATATAAGTACGATTATGATCAAGGATTACATGTGTAGAAAATCAATCTAGGCTTAACCGTATCCCTGACTTCTAGGGAAGTAGTTTCCTGATTTTATTCTCTAGATATATCAGAATATTTGTATTTATTAGGAGAGATTTTATAGATTCCGATTTGTAGGGATTTTAGGTTTAATACTTGTGTATATAAGTGTACCTCATAATGTGAATAATATAGAAGTTATCTTTTCTCATAATTCAGTAAACTTCAACATGTGTTAAAGAAAAAGTAGAAACCCTTAAAAGGACCAATAGGAGATGATAACATGAATGGTTTTTCTAGATAATTTAAAAATAAAGGCTTTCCTGACCATAACTTTGTTGCGTTGTTGACCAAGCTGCTTTAGAAAGGACATAAACATATTCTAGCTTACCGTTCCGGCGGTGGACCTTGAAGAGAGAAATGTGCTGTGCTTCACTTTAGAGAGTCCAAAATCACAGACCTAATAGAAGGCGCAAAAGTTAAAATCATACCAAATTGCTTATTGTGAATACATATATTTATTCAATTATATAATATACATAAGAAATCACCTTCACTACCCAATTTTTATCAACAAGAAGATTTGGGGACTTCAAATCACGGTGTACAATCACCGGTGTGCAATTATGCAAATAGTTCATTCCCCGAGCCTGAAAATTTGATTACATTGCAGATAAATATCACACTTTAAGGAATCAGTGTAGATAAATATAAGTTAAAAAAATAAACATTGGAATATAAGAGAAGAAAGAAAAGGCCATACAGCATCAAGAGCCATTCTCAAGCGCCTCCTTTCATCTAATTGGTTGTTTGGCCGATGAAGTAACCTATATAAACTACCTCTGCAACACACGATTATGTTTCAGTATTCCGTTTTCCCAGATCACTCAGTCTCAGAGGTAATTATTTAAACCAAAACACAGAGATTGTCAGCTATTATATAAGTGGGACTTTGAGATACAGGTCAAAACAAAAAATATAAAAACAGCATAAATAACTTATCTTAACTATTGTTTTGTATGACATGACAATGCATAGTAGCAACTGAAATAGACCCCAAAATGAACAAACTGGAAAGGTGTAAGAAGACAAGATTGAGACAACATAAGAAATTCAAGAAGTTAAAGATGGGTTCTTAAACTTGAAGCCTAATATTTAATCATCTCAACCTATTAATCTGTAAGAGTCTCGAGCTAAATGTAATATAGAGCAGCATATCATTTAGCTTAAACAAGTCAATGCAACACAACAAACATAAATCAATCAAGGAAGAAATCTATTTCCATAATGTTTGAAGATGTCACCCGACCTTGTAAATTCTAATAATTTTACTACAAAAATCAATAACCATTTGACACAGACTGGGATAATTAAACAATAAGCGCATTCTGCTACCCCGTGTAAAATAGACTACGCACAAACCTTGGAAGGAATTCTGTAACAATAGAAAGATTTGGAGCACGAGTAACAGCCCCCATGAACAGGACAACATTCGGATGCCTGAGTCTTTTCATTATCCGAACCTTACAATTTAAACAAGGAAAAAAATCATTTAATAAGTAATCTTTATATTTCAAAAGGCATGCAAATAACAATGTATTGAAGAGATCCACAGTGAAAAATATTGACATGACTCCATGACAACTGTCCTCACAAAATAATGAACATATTCATATATAAGGGAAAGGATGTATAAATGTCCTAAAACTGATATTTTGAGGCAAATGAAGGCAACAGCTTTTACCTCTTTCATGAATTCTGCCAGTGATTCACCCAAAATTTCTTGGTCCAGAAATCTCTTCACAGCAACTTCCTACAAAACCATATAATAATAACATTTAATTAGTGTTGAATTCCGGGAATTAATTAGTCAAGATTATGAGAATAATGTTAAGGAAAGAATCCGGCTGTCTATTACCAGATTCTTAGTGTATTTTCCTATTTTGTTTCTTTCCTAGTTTAGTGAGATTGTTTCCTTATTTAGTTTCAATCTAGGTCTACTGTAAAGGGAAACTTCTCTTGTATATATTCCTTCTTCCTTGCGTGAAATACATAGAATAGAAGAATTTCATTCTCTCAAATTCTACAATTAGTAGTAAGAAAAAAACTAGTAGAGCAAATAAGAAACCAATATTGTGAACACAGACTGCCTAACGATAGCTTTTCAACAGTGACCTGTTGCTTAATGTCTAAAAGAAAACATAGGGAAGGACAGAAAAGAAGAAAACGGCAAGAAAACATTAATTCTATACAGATTCATCAAAATGTTATTTATTTACGTAATGTCCAAATTTGACCCTCTATGATTTAGGTTTTGTTAAAGTATGCCACTGTCTGAAAGCTTCTTTCTCTAATCACGTATAAACATGTTTTTTTTTTTTTTTTTTTTTTTTTTTTGAGAAGAAACAACTGTATGTCTGTAATTATCTTTTCTGAATTTGGTTTATAAAATGACAAAAACTGAGGTTTAGCATTTTGGCCTCTGGATAACATGTTTATAATCATGTATAAATATGTTATTCAGGGGGCAACATCCTAAACCTCTTTCCAATCATGTTTTCCTAATACGCAAGTGAAGAAATAAATATTTTTTCAAGATTAAAGACATGATTCGAATTTATAACATTAGTTCAGCACGAAAGGCTATTTTCAGGTTCAGGCATGAGAATACTTACAGTCCCATGCAACTCTCCGCGGTAGACCTCCCCATAAGATCCTACAACGCAAAGGATGCACCAAAAGTGTGAAATTCAAAATTTAAAATTAGGGGATTACGTTTGTCAATGAAACAAATTACATGACAAGATAGCATAAAGCATGGTTCAGTACCAAGTCCAATACGCTCACCCAAGCTGATATCCTCCCACGGAATTTCGCAGTCTGCGACGTCATCAATTGAATCAGATTTCGTGCTCTCATTACCTGCAGACTTATCTGATATTCTCTCGCCTTCTGAATTTGTTACCACACCATCATGCTCACGGTCACCACTACCTCGTGGTTCATAACCCCCACTATCTGTGTCTCCATCGCTTCGCATGCCATGCTCATACTGCTTACTGACAGCTGCAGTGGTTGCAACCACAGCTGCAGCAGTAGCAGTGGCAGCAGCTGCTACTGGAAGTTCGAGATTCGGGTCAGCACTTGACTTTGCCGCAGCAACAACCATTGAAGACGCAACAACAGCTGCTGCAGCTGCAGCGGCTGCAGCAACTGGGACATTTTTTGTATATTTCAGAGGAGCCATTTCAGACTGTGATGAGAAATTGTGTCCTGCTATTTCCCGACTATCACGCGGGAGGTTGATCCCTAAACCTTCCACAACTTTTAGAGGCTCTGGTTGACCAGGAGTTGCTTTAGAATGTACTCTGTTGTCAGGCAAAGGAGGCAGAAAGCAAGCTGGAGCGATATCATCTTGGCCTTTATTTTCTTGGATTTCAATAACTTCCTTATTTTCACCCAAATCTTCTCTTTGAACTTGTTCTGGATAAGCTTCTGTAAAAAGGTTTGGAGGAGCAACAACACCACTTTCGAGCAACACATCATGGAGTTTCTGAGCTAATCGTGGATTCTCTTTGGCAGCATCTATCATGTATTTAGAAACATCCTTCACTTTCTTTTTACGAACAGCAGGGGAGCTAACGCCTTCGGTCCAAGAAGGAGATCTTGCATGCGCATAAGGGTAATTAGTCCTGGTCAGAAATTCCTGCCCGAGCCTCTTCTCTTCTGTAGGTTTTTTCAAATCATCTGAGAGCGTTTTGGATTCTCCCTCAAACTCAGTTGGTCCCACTAGTTTTGCAGGAGCAGTTATTTCTTCTTTGTCATCAGATTCCCGTCCTACCGAGGGAGGGTTTTGGAACCTTGTTCTCTTTTCAAATGTCCCGAAGTCTGAATAATCCTCAAATGAACTTCCAACCCCGCTGCTGGAAGAGGCGGCACGAGATGAATCAATGTCTCTGGACAAAGGACTAGCAGAGCAGAAAGATTCATCATACTCTATATGTGATCCAGCTGCATCAGATGGAATAAGTGTACCAGGATCTGCCATTAGATCAACTATGTACTCCCTGAAATTCAGATTATACGCATCTTAAAAAACCAAGTTAATCTGAATTCATTTCAGTTCTTTTGGCATGTAAGGAAAAACATCGAAACCAATTACAGACCACAATAATAAAAAAAAATATATAATAAAAAGATTCCTCGTCTATTATTATTCTGTAAAAAAACTGCAACTCTTTTTTTTTTTTTTTTTTAATATTTTAGAAGTCCCCCAAACTCACTTAACACACACAAGTCGGACTATAATATCTGTGAAGCATGAAACTCATGGTTTTTCATAAGGTAAGTTGCCAGGAATTGATCCCAGGACCATCTGGGGGCCAACACAAGCCTGACCACTCAACAGCCCTTTCTGGTTTCTATAACTATAAATATGGCCAGTTAATTTTTTAAAATATAACTAAAAAAGCATAATCTAACTTCAATCTGAACAAAAAATGAATGGCAAATCAGAGAGAACTGCATCATAAAAGTAAACTTTAGATAACAATTACCTTCCACCAGTGATCTTTACAAAGTTCATTGCCACATCACTGGAACCAGTGTATTGTTCTCCCTTCACTAGTCGGCAGGGGATGCTCACACTATCAGCCAAAACCTATTAAGCCAAATAAGTTCGAAATGTTTTTCATATAGGTTGATATTAGAAGCTTTAACAGTTTTTCTTTTCATTTTTCTTTTTTTAATTTCTTTAGCTGATAGGAGAAGAAACTTTAATTAATAGCAGGGGGAAGAAAAAAGAACATGGTACTAAAGAGAACAAACAGTCAATAAAAGTGAAGGAAGAATCATCAAATAAAAATATAATTACAACATATCCCTTAAATCAAATGGAACAAGAAGAAAGGAGTACCCTCAAAACCATTTGATGAATAAATCCACGGTGATCCGAAAAACTTGACTCTTTCTCAAAGACAAAATCTTGTTCATCTTTCTTCAAAATCCTCCTATTTCTTTCGAACACTAAACCTAGAACATGAAGCGCTGATGGCTCACTCACTGAGGTTCATAAAGCATACAGTAACACCCTTATGGTATGAGTTTCATGCATACTACAATGACAAGTGCAAGTGTTATTCCTCAAAAATGGGAGACTACAAATTACTGAATGGTGTACCTCAGCGCAAAACACTAGCAAACTTTCAATAGTATCTTTATCCTAAAGGGTAACTTAACATATATGTAAAACAAAGCTTTTAATGGGGAAATATTAACAAAAATTGGTATGACAACAAACCAGCAACAAATATTCCAATGAAAAGTTAGCAAAAGGTGAATAAGCTTGTTATCGTGCAAGGATTATTTAGTTATTTATTTATTTTCTAGGTGACAATGAGTTACGTCTAATTTGAAGTTAAACATCAACATACGGAACTGAATATAACAAAAACACTGACGCATTTTAATCAAATACATATGTGGTATGAAATAAAACAAGGTTGGTAGAATAGAAGTGGACAAAGCTTATCATAGAAATTAGCGACACGCTGAGAAGATATATTCAGTTAAACCTCCAGATACTAAGATATACGGGATTAAAGGTTCACTACCAATACTGAAAAAAGAGGATACAGATTGGCTGATTAGGTTTAAATCATACTATAATGCCAAGAAGTACCTTGAACAATAACGCACGATGCCGAGCCAATCCAATTTTCAAAGAACCAAGTGGCAGAACCATGCTACCAATGGTTGCTTTCAACTTATTAGTGAGACTTTGCCATTCTCTCAACATGCTTTCAGGATCCCCAACTGGCCCACCCATATAGTTAGCAACTAAAACTGCAAGTTTTCGCACCAAATCGCTATTTACAAAAACCAAAGAATCCGACGTTGACTTCACAGCCATCTCAAGCGCCATCTGCTCAAGCTTCAACAAATTTGAATCAGCAGCCTTATTGACCAAAACTGCTTCCCAGGTGACATTCTCTGATACAGGAGTTCCTTGCAGATCAACAAGGGATGGCATTCTTTCCGAGGTGGATACGGTCAAGATTCCATATAGATCATAGAAGCCATCCAAGATCTTGTCATCATAGCTAAGAGAATTGTAATTCTGTGAAGCATGCATAAATCTACGATATGAGATAGGTTAGAAAGGAATAAATATAAGACAGTCGAGAAAGAAGTTAAGCATAGGAATAAGTCTCTCCCACATTGGATTTATCTCCTACAGACCGAAACCTAATAGAAAATATGTAAAGGTGTGGAATTGTTTAAGGAATGAATGGAAATTTAATAACCACTTTGCTTTTCCAGCATATATCATGCTAAATCTGACATGGTAAATTTTTTTAATGAAAGCACTATTTGTAAGGGTATAAGATTTTATAACATCAGCTTCCTAGTTGGTAAAAACAAATAGTATAAATAATGAGGGCCTATTCTCTTTTGATCAATATGATCATCAAAAATTAAAATGACTCCTGGGAACTTTTAAAATTTTCTATTTAATTGCTAGCTAAAATAAACAATGATTTCTAAAATCAGAAGTACTGTGCCACCAGTGTATGATAATAAATGTACATGATTCTTCCCCTTCCTCAACATAAGGAAAATAAGAGGCTAAACAATTCTAAAAAATGATACTAAATGAATAAAAACCAGGCACTTTCTATACCTCGGACCTCTAGTGGCATGGTGCTTAATTCCAAAGAACGATAAGAAACTTCTAGCCGCACAAGCGATAACATAATAGTACCCAACCAAGACATCAATGCACCAATCTATAGACCAAATAACCCTAGATAAAAACAACAGCAAACCCACAGCTTCACCCTAGTTCTTCGCCATTTATGCCTGAATATAGATTTTATACTATATGGTGAATTCCAAGAAAAATTAGTACATGTTTTGACACTGGTAGGAGTAGAACACCCAGCCGTTCTGATAGCAACTCTCAACAATATTGTTTGCAGTTTAAGCATTCCACTGATTCTAGAGGTCTGATTTCCTTTTCTTCATCACAAGCAATAAAAGGTCAAGGTAAAGGACAGGGCTCACAAGAGCCATGGGAGTGACAATGACACCTTCCTCAAACTTTTTCTGTTTTTCATCACCCTTGGGAGTTTCTTGCTATTAAGTACAACTTAAGCTTCCCTTTTGTAATTCTTTCTAGGTACTAATACAAGTTTCCTTGTTTCTTATCAAAAAAAGAAAAAAAGAAAAGTACAACTTAAGTTTCATGCTTAGCAGCACAACATAAGAACGACCCTGGAATACATTTTTTCTTCTTTTTTCTTTTTTGCTTTGTAAGTCAACTTAATTATGACCATGTAAATTTTGGCACCCATATGATTGAAATGGCATACCACAATAAAGAAGGTATGTTGAGAAGACAATCCAAATTAGACCAAAGTTAATGGGCTGCAAATTGCTTGTAACCCCATCTAAATAGTCAATAACAATAATAGCAAGTGAAGCAAAGTATAATCACTCTGGCATATGAAGAAAGAAAAACTTACCCAATATCTATAGGCAACAACTTCAGCTGGAGTATTATCAGGAGCACAAGAGCCCAAACTAATCTGCTTCACAGCCTCAATCTGAACTGCCTCCGGATCCTCCCTGGCACTCAATTCCAAAGCCAATTGTATCTGATATTCTTCCTCCACATCAGGATCCCTCGAGTTACTCGACCCCGAATCTTGCCCCGACGTCTCCAACCCGACATCCAAACCGGTACTAATAACCGAAACCGCAGCATCAGCTGGTCCACTTCTCTCACCTCTTGTCACATTGGTAGGTGATGATGATGATGAGAGAGTAGAACTGTGTCTATTAGCAACTGAATTGAACAATCCTGAAAGCCCAGAAAATGATTTGTTGTGATCAGGATTATGGTGGGACCTAGAGTGCAAAATCCTGTCAGGAGAAGAGCCTTCAATGGATTTGTGACTACCCCTTGATGAAGTTGACCCTTCTCCTCCACCATCTTCTGATTGATTGGACATTATGTGGAGCTTCTTCAGAAGGTTCTTCATTTGTTACTTCACTAAGCTAAAGTGCTGAGTGCTAAAGGAATAAAAATCTGGCCATAAACATCTCCATTGTCTTGGACCAAGCATCAAATCCACACCAAAAAAATAAAAATAAAAAATAAAAAACCAAGTTCAATCTAATCCAAAACGAACCCTTTTTTTTCTCTCTCTTCTTATTCTTCTTATTTCCTTATTACAAAGCTAAACCCCACAAGGAACTCAAATCCAAACCCAAACCCATCATCCAAAAGCCACAAAAGGAGACGATTTCGAGTAGCAGCAGTAAAGCTTCAAGTCCCAGATGCTTTGATTGAAAGCTACTACTTTTTCTTCTTTTTAATGAACCAAAAAAGACCAAATCTTGATGATAAACACACAATAATATAACAAGGAAGCAAATACTCAAGCACCCAGTAAAAGAAATATTTGAATATCACAACCTGTAATCAAAAAATAGTATTTTTCACATTGAGAGAAATGGATCTCAGTTTGTGTGCAAAGAGACGAAGAAGAGCATTGAAAAGAGAGATTGGCTTACTGGGTAAGTATAGAAAATATTAAAGGAAGAAGAGAGAGAAAGAGAGAGAAGGGCAGGTAAGACAGAGAGAAAGCGCAAAGCAAAGATCAGCAAGTGGAATAGTTGGACCTCAAAAAATGACCCACTTGAGCTCTGAGAGAGAGAGAGAGAGAGAGAGAGAGAGGCAATAGAAGGATTTTCACGGTCCCAGAAAAGGGTTGGAAAACTGGTGGGAAACACAAAAACCAACTGGCCTTCTCTCTCTCTCTCTCTCTCTCTCTCTAGACTAAAAGCATATAAAACTGTGTTACTCTCTAAAAAGTCTATGCTCAACTTGAGCTTGCAGTCCAATAAAAAAAAATGAAAAACGTGTTTTGGGACAAGTAATTAAAAAATATATTTTAAGGTCCTGTATTGAACAATCACATATAAATGATTTTCATTTCATCAAAATATATATATGATTTTCATCACGGTTGATAGTGAGTGTTTAATCTAAAAAATCATATTAAGATAAAAAAACGCATATAAAACTGTTGGAGAGACTTTACATATAAAATTAGTCTAACACACTTTAAGAGTTTAATTTAATCTAAAAGATTAACTTATTAAGTCTTAAGTCCTTTTATGTATATAAACAACTTCACATCAATTTTCTATGTGGGACAACATACATATGTACTTTTTTATAACAATCTTTTCCTCATGTGTGTGTTCACCGAGCTCCCATTCGAATTAAAATTTTAAGTAGCCGGCACATCCAAATATCACACTCTAAACGGGAGTTAACTCAAGCATGGGAAAGAGAGCTGAAACCATGCATCAAATGATCCACCATTCGTGCACCTGCAGGAACACCAACTCTCCACAGGAAGCAACGTGAAAATTGTAACCGAGTGTGATCGCTTGATCCATACAAATCATCAGCTATGATATTACTTGTTAGAAAGACACTACATGCGAAACTGACTTAATAAACTTTAAGAGCTCAACTTAACCTAAAAGATTATCTTAAGTCATTTTGTGTATATAAATCACTTTATATCTACTTTTTATATAGAATAAAACACATATATATTTTTCTCAATAAAAACTTGAACACTTATTGATGATTTAGGGAAAGGGTACTATTAATTGAATATTTTTTTAATTCAATTACGGAATTTTAAAAACAAAAAGAAAAATAAAAATAAAAATAAAAGAAAAAAACAATAGTTGCGGCAGCCTGAGTTGGAAATTTTTGCGTAAATAAGCACTTGCTTTTAACTTTTTATACAGGAAAATCAGAAAATGGAATATTGAATGGCCAAATTGGAAAAGTATATAGGATGCGTTTGGAGATTTTGTTTTTTTATAGGAAAATAAAAATAAAAACATTTTAATCTCAAACATAAATTATTTTTAAAATTATATTTGGTAATTTATCAAATTTTAGTATAAAAAATCTAATAATGTCTCTCTCTCTTTTTTTTACTCGAAAAAGAAAAAACAAAAATAAAAAATAAAAAATAATTAAAAATTATTTTTTATTTTTTTTATTTTACATTAAATTAAAAAATTATTTTTATTTTTATTTTTTATTTTTATTGTGTCAAACACTATTTTATAATTATTTTTATTTTTTAAAAAATATAAAAAATAAAAATAAAAACAACTCCAAACACGACATAGTCTCGACTCAAACTTTTTGCCATTTCTTGCAAAATATAATCTTGTCATCTCAATAAATTCGGTTTCTTTATTTTGTAACTAAACGACAAAGCTCTTTTTAAATTGAAAGTGGTTATTATTCACCTCCTAATGTTCCAATCCAAAATGAGAAAACCCATTTGTATTGTAGCTCTTCAACTGTAGCCGACTGTTGATGGTGCCTTCAGTCCTTTTCATATGAAAAAAAAAAAAAAAAAGAAAAAAAAATGACGGTCCTCCTTCATTTTCATAATTTTAGTGCAAGAAATGGGTTCTTTGAAAATATATAATATTAAAAAGAGAATAATATGGTACAAAAAGATTAGATGTGACTTATTCTAGTTTTTAATCTAACCGGATAAGGCTCAAGACTCATTTAGTTTGCTGATTTGAGTTGAGATGTAATTTTATATGAAAATTTTTTTCTGTAACAAAAAAATTAAATGTGACTGTTTATGAGAATTTTTTACTGTAATAAAATTCGAATCAATGAAATAAACGAGGCTTTAATCAATACTCAAATAAAAGAATTTTGTACCACCAGTTAATATGATTTTCCCTTTTTTTTATGAAGTCTTGAATTTGATTTAGCCTTATTATAACCTTCCCATTTATCCTTTATTTATGTAATTTTTTTCTTAAAAAAAAAAAAAGAATTTAAACGTCCGGTTAAAGCTTAAAGCTTAGAGCTAGCTAGACATTATGTGAGTTTTATGATTTTTTTTTTAACTCACCCAATCAATTTAGATGGATAGAAAATACATAAACATTAACACACATTCAATTAATCAACCTAAAAATAAAAATCAATCCACTCTGATAAACCTATAGAGGGCATTATAAAGTAAATATAAAACAAATTCAAATACATAAGTCATAAACCATAATAAAAACTAGTAAAGACATATTTAGAATATATTTTAGAACATATGATAAATTTATTGGGTGGGTTTAGTTTTTAGATGGTTTCTGAAAAGTAAAAATTGAGCCTACACCCAACCAATGAGAATTTTAGCTAGGGGTTGACTGAATCTTGAGGTCATGTTAAATTGAATAGGGTTAAGCGCTTTTGCTTTAACTTTTTAAATAATAAAAGAAAAAAAAAGTATAACTCAAAACTTTTTATTTAGAGGATTTAAATTATGGTTTGAATTATGATTTATAATTTTTTACAGTATTTTTTCTCATAAAAAATACAGGTAAATTAAAAATAATTTTAATCACATGATTCTAATCTATGAACTAAACGTCTCCTTAGTATTTGAATTGTGCATGGAAAATAATTTTTTATTTTAAAAGAACTTTTAAATTTATTTAGGTAAATAAATCAAGAGCTCTTATTGTTACGAAAGGCAATATAATACAAGGATATTAATGGGACTTTTATTTGTTCTTCACAAATAAAATGTTAAAATGTAAATAAAAAGTTTTTCAAAATCTCCTTTTATAAGCATCAAAGATGTAATTTGTCCGAAAATAACTTATAAAAGCCAAAAATATTTTAAGAGTGTCCATCCATACAAGTTCAAAAGCAGGTTTTAGACTAAAAAAGCCAAAAGATGCTTTTTTAAGCCAATTCAAATAGGCTCTAAGTTGAATTCATTTTGCATTTGAACAATACTAGGGGAAAAAATAGATAATTTACCTTTAAGAGTGTATGAGTCTGAACTTGTATCCTTTACTCTTATTAAAAACCCTTTTGTTAGTATAATTTTTGACTAAAAAATGTTATGAATTAAGAATAAAGGGTAAAAATCTTGGCACATACACTTTCAAGGGGTTTTTGTCAAGATTACTCATATTAAGGACACCAACTCAAGTCTTAATTCTTGTATACTAACTGATGTGGTACGTGAGTTGTCATGTTTATATTAGTGGGTGTTTAAAGCATTTCTACATCCATTAATGAAAAAGTTTACAATTATTAATAAAAGAATAACAACTCACATGCCATATGAGTTGGTACATAAAAGTTGGGATTTAAGTTAGTGTCTCTAACATTACTCTTTTCGTATATTTATACTTTCAGTTACACGTCGGTGGTTTAGAAGCAATTTGAATACCTCAGTAGTGGAGTAAAAAAGAAAATTCTTTTTTTTTTCAGGAGTATGAAGTGAATTAATCCAAAATTTTGTATTGATTCTTTTTCTTCTAATTGAATTAGGATCATAATAGAATTTAATTCAACCTTTAATGTTTACAGTTATAAAATATATTGTAATTTAAATCATAATACAGTTGATTTTTTTATTTATGTAGTATTTTAAGTTTAAATATGAGCATTTAATGATCAAAACTTAGGGTTCAACATCAACAAGAAGTATTAATCTCAACTTAATTGGGGTTGACTATATGAATTTCACTTTTTTCACGCAGTTCTGTTTAAAATTAGACTTTCCTGAAGGCCTAGATGTAGAATGTCATTCATAACTACTTCGGTCCACGTAATTCTTGGTCTACCCCTCTCTCTCCTAGTATTAGGTATAAGAATGTCCTCCTAAGCATGAATTGGTACTTCTAGCGGTCTACGTTGGACATGTCCGTACCACCTCAAGCGGCCTTCCGCACCTTATCTTCTATTAGTGCTACACCTACTTTACCACGAATAACTTCATTTTTTATGCGATCTATTATCGTATGACCACTCATACATCTTAACATACACATTTCTACCACACTTATCTTGCATATATGTTGTCTCTTAATGACCCAACATTCACTACCATATAACATAGCTAGGCGGATTGCAGTCTTATAGAACTTTCCTTTCAACTTAATAGGCATATTGCTATCACATAAAACTCTCGTAGTATTCTTCTACTTAACCCACCATGTCTTAATCCTATGTTGAATATCCTCTTCTATATCTCCTTCGTATTGCATTATAGGCCCAAGGTACCTAAACTTCCTAGAAGGCCCAATCTCCACACCATCTAAAAAAATTCAGTCACTCTGATTACTTGAGTTACTAAACCTATAATGCATGTATTCAGTTTTCGTCCTACTTAACTTAAATCCCTTCGTCTCAAAAGTCTGTCTCCACAGTTCTAACTTACGGTTAACTCCTTCCCTATGTTCATCAACTAAAACTATATCGTCCGCAAAAAGTATACACTAAAGAACTCTATCTTGATTTCTCTTGTTAGCTCATCCATCACAATGGTAAAAAGATAAGGACTAAGAGCAGATCCTTGATAAAGGCCAATCTGAATGGGGAACTTTATCGTGTAGCCTCCAGCAGTTCTCACACTCGTGACCACCCCGTCGTACATGTCTTTAATTTCCTTGATATACCTCACATGCACTCCTCTCTTTTCTAGCACCCACCATAAAACATCCCTCGGTACCCTATCATATGCATTTTCTTAATCTATAAAGACAATATGTAGGTCTGTCTTGACTTCTCTGTACCTTTTCATCAGCATCTAAGAAGAAAAATGGCTTTTGTGATTGATATGTCTAGCATGAAACCAAATTGGTTACATGAGATGGTAATTGTGGCCCTTAATCTCCTTTTAATAACTCTCTCCCAAAGTTTTATAGTGTGGCTTATTAACTTAGGGTTCAATTGAAATTATTTAAAAAATATGTAAATATTACAATTTTTTGGGTAGTTATGTAAATATTACAATTAATAAATAGCAAAGGAGCAAATAAGGAAAGAAATTGTAAAGTACTTTGATACTGGGGCATAAACTTAGAGGAGGAACTTGCGCCTGGGACCCTCCTCCGTGTACCTATAACTCTCTTGTTTCCAACAAATTTTAAAAATAATTCTATTTTTATATTTTTAAATATCTTTTTGTATAATTATAATAATGTCATGAAAGGAAAATTACAGTTTTGTGTCGAAATTTATTTTGTTGTTAGTTCACATTTTTGTAAAACGAGCTATGTAGAATTATTTATTATGAAATCAAGTCAGACTTGTTCGGCTTTAAAATTTATATTATTTTATTTCTCCCTTAAAATTTAGTTGAACAGAATTAGATTTAAAATTAGTATTTTTGTCATAAGTGTGATGGTGGAAGGAATTGATGAACTTGAATATCTCAAGAGTCAAAACCAATATTTATATTTCAAACTTTAAACCTCTATCAAAATCTAGTTGGGAATTTTTATGCCAATGACTATCAAATGATAAAAAGTAGAGTCAGGACTTGAATTTGGAAGGGCACGAGTTCGATCTCGGCATCCCATATTGCGTAAGCTAAGAGGGGAAGTTATCTCTAAAGGCCCGTTTAGTTTGCTGATTTGAGTTGATATGTAACTTTATATGAAAGCTTTTTATTGCAATAAAAAGTTAAATGTGACTGTTTTTAAGAGCTTTTTACAGTAGGAAAACTCAAATTCTAAACTTGAATCGGTGAAATGAACGGGGCAAATTTACTCTTGTGCCATGCTTAAATTCTTAAGTGGAGGAGGTCATTAGGGTTTTAACATATGTAAAGCAGTGTCTTGAATCTCCTATGTTAATTACTTTTTGTTTTTGTTTTTTTGTTAATAAAGGCGTTCAAATATGTTAAAAAAAGGGAAATAGTAGAAAATAGGCTAATATGAAAAGCTTAAGAAAGTAAATAGGTCAATTTTTAGTTATAGAAATTAATAGGGCATAACTTGTCAAGTTATGGTTCATAACCAGATAAGTTATGGATAAACTTGTCAAGTTATGGTTCATAACCAGACAAATTATGGACAATTATGAATAATAACTTGTCAAGTTATGGCTCATAACTAGACAAGTTATAGACGAAAATAATAATTTGGCCTATTTATTAACTTATGTAAACTATTGGCCTATTAATTTTAATTCATTTCAAATTTTAACCTATTTTCTTAAACCTATTTTCTTTTTTCTCCCTTAAAAAAATAGGTTATCAAAGGAACCCTATATGAACGCCATATCCTTCACTCTAACTTGGTTATGTAGAATTTCAAATGGAAAGAGACATTAATATATTATTTAATAGACCTTACTGAATTAGGGCATTGGATTTAGATATCAAGAGTTTTCATTTTCAGAAATATCCTTAGGATTCCTCTTAACGGTATGATGTCGCATGCATTCTCCAGCGCGTAAGGTTGGCTACTTGGCTTTATAATTATAATTAATTAGTTGTATGTTTGATAATCTTCGTTATTGAAACAGTTTTTCTTTTGAAAAGTAAGAAAGAAAGAAAGAAATATTGTGGGGGATGATATCAATATCTATATAAAAAAAATTAAAAGCCATGGAATCCACCATATTGGTAAAAAATGATATATATATATATATATTATTTTTTTTTTTTACTTTTTTCATTTCTTCCCTTTTACGTCTTTTTCTTTTTTCTTTTTACTCTTTTTGCTCTTTCTTTTTTTACCCTCCATTTGTCTAGTACTCTCTCTTACCCTTATTTATTTATTTATTTATTTTTCATTTTAACTCCATCATTTTCATGTTTTACATTTTATTTATTCATCACACCATTTTAATGCGTCTTTTTTTTACCTTCTTACTTTTATATGAGAGAAAAATATTGTAGTAAAAAAGTTAATTTTGAAATTTTATAAGAGAAAACACTGTAGTAATAGAACTTGAGTTGTGACTTGAGTTATAAAAGGAACAACCTTGTAGATTTTAACATTTCAAATAGTATTATACATTGGAATACAAATGAAAATAACATGTGCTATCATTCTTGTTAATGTTAAATATACAATTGAAAATATTATTTGCGTTGGAGATGGTGGTTTTTCTTTCATTTTTTTCATGGTCAAATCAATTAATAAACGTTATATTTTGGAAATCTCATTAGCTATTTATATAAATTAACTCGTTTCATTTGAAATCTCTAACTAAAATTTTTCTTGTATTTATTTTTTCTGTTCATGTTCTACGTTTTTATAATTATAATATACGTTATAAAAAACTTCAATCACAACTCATGCATTACATTTAGAACACCTCCAATGCAAATGTTAATACTAATTGTATATTTAGTATAAAAAAGTATAATAAAATATGTTCTTTTTATTTTGCTACTATTTGAAACGCTAAAGCTACTATTTCCCATAATCATTATACATATACTCTTTTTAAAATTTCTTAGTAAGCTTTTTTCAATATATATTTTTTTATTGTACGTTATTAAAATTTTAATTACAACTCCATACTAGTAGATTAGTATGCATGCAATATATATATATATTTGTAATATTTATGTGGAGAAATTTATTTTCTAAAATATAAAATATATTTATTTTCTATGTGGAGAAATTTATTTTCTAAAATATATAAAAAAAAACATTCTATATAAATTTCTAAAAGTATGTACATTTGTAATATCTTTATGGAGAACTTTATTTTCAAAAATATATAAAAAAAAAAATTGATAAACTTGTTGACTAGAACATGCGAAGAATATTGAGATTAAAGAATTAATGGATATAGAGTCTAGCGGCGTCCAAGGCAAATGTAATTAATGAAAATATTAATGGAAATAGTAATGGAAATCTTTGGTTTTTGACGAGTGATCCTATTGAAATCATATTATTGTTTGCATGAAACATCAACATCTTGTACGCAAATTATGACTATGACTTTTATTTTATTTTACGTCCTTTTTACACTTGATTAATCGAAATGAAAGTGACGCGTTACCTTTTCCAAAAATGTTTATTTCTTATGGTTCACTACTTAAAAATGATTAGATTGAGCATATTTTCTTTTCTACAACCCCCAAACAAACATTCTTGAATATGGAGAAAATCAAATTGCTTTAAAAGTTTTTTTGTATATATCTTTTCTTTTTATCCAAAATGAAGATGAGAAAAAGATCATAAAAGTTGTTGGTGAGGATAAAGTCGTTTTACAAGTAGACATACTTTTTCCTTTTTGTCCTATTCTGCATAGTGCCCCAATTAGAAGGGATCATACGCAGCTGCTTCACAACCTCTTATTATAAATATTAAATTCTCGTTGAAATAAAAAAAGAAAAGAAAAGAAATAAAGGAAACCCTCTTAAATAAGTTACACCTACTTTAGAATCACAACATAAAGAAATCCCTCTTAAATAAGTACTCCCATGATGGTTGCTGACAATGATAATAGACGACTTCTCTGCCTAAGAAAATCCCATCTTTTGTTCTTTTTTTTTTTTTTTTTTTAAATTTCGTTATTGAGTGAATCATGTTTTCCGGTATTGAATTCAAGGATTCATTAAAATGTCAAAACAATTTGGTCTCGTTTAATTCGTTGATTCGAGTTTTTAATTTGAATTATGATGTGATTTTATGTGAGAGCTTTTTACTATAGTAAAAAAGTTAAATGTAACTGTTTCTGAAAGTTTTTTACTGTAATAAAATTTGAATCGGTGAAATGAACGAGGAATAAACTCAATTGCGGAGATAAGAAGAGTATAGCAGCCAAATGCATGTGTTTCTCCAATCACCACTCTTTAATAAGAAAACATTTGAATGGGGAAAAAAGTGTAAATTTTACATATTTTTTTCTGGGAAAAAAAATGGAATATATAGTGACAAGATCAATCGCCTCTTTGTTTGAAAATTTTGTTTGTTTTTTCTAAAATTGGAAGCCGAGATGATTGATTTTGACCATCTTTTTTTTCATGCAAAGGGGTTCATTCTTGCTTTTTGGATGAGAGAATATTCTACAAGAGTTTTAGGTGGAGCAACTTAATATTATTCCAACCTTTTTCTTTTTTCATTTAGATCAACATGCCCGATTCTTTTTTTTTTTTTTTTTCATTATTAATCTTTGGTAGTCACATGTCTAGATAATGAAAAAAACTTTCCCCCACATGATTTATGATATTTCCAATGAAATTTCAAAAATTTACAGGTACCAAAATATCTGGGGTTAGAAGTTTGTTTGAAAAGATTTGAGAAAAAATATGGGCAAAAAAATTTGCTTTCACCTTTTATTTGTAGAAATGTAGATCTTCTTACATTTATTATTGCATTTTTTAGTGAATAAATTGACAACTTAAACAGTCATTGGGCACATAATTACATGTTTACAGTAACTCTTTTATTTTCATAATTAGAAAAATTTAGATGTTGATCATGTAATTTGTCACCTAATATTCAGTATATATGTTTTTAAAGTATTGAGATTTTTATTTTTATGTATATATTTTTAAATGTTCACTATCTTAATAAAGAATATCGCAAAATAAATTAAATTTTAAAGTAAAAAATAAAAATAAAAACATAGTTTCTACATTGTTTCATGTTTTTACTAAGATTTATACTCTTTTCAAATTCTATTAAATTCGATTAATTCAGTATTAATTACCAATACTGATATCATCTAATTTGGACAAAGATGATCGCTTACAAGTCAAATATCTGATCTTCTTGACGTTGAACTTACATTGCCGTTTAAGAAACAATCTATTTTTATTTGCCATTTTTTCCATATGAAACTATTTTTATTGGCTAAAAAAATTCTTAAAATTGATAAGTGATATGATAAGTTCTCGTTTGCACATTTTACAGGTTATTAACACTAAGCTATCTTCTAATTTGTTTATGTAAGAGCGTACATGATATTCCTTCGAAGAGAAGGAACAAAATTTAACACAAAAAAAAAAAAAAAAGTTAATAAATAGAATTGTCCCTGCTGTGTGGAAATGTCAATATCAAGCCAAGGTACAAAAAAATTTTATGTGGGAAAATTTAAAAGATCATAAGAAAAGCATTTGAATTGTGCTTTCCGGTGGCTGGGTCCCATGTGGCATATTAGCAAGCATTTCAGGGTCCAGTTTCCAGTCCATTTTAATTTTGATTTTGGGTTCATCGTTCCATTTAGTTTTTTGTAAGATATAGATGGTTGAGAGGTCAAGTTTCGTTCTCGATTTCTCATTATACACGTATCATTAAACGTATCCGAAAATGAGGTTAAATCATAAAATAGCCAGCCGAAATGAGCCGCGACCTGTTCCTAAGGCTTATATCAACCATTAAGAGCCTATTAATGCAAATAATAGTGGTCCAAGAAAGGAGTTCACGCATTCTTACACACGCTTTCACCCTTATATGCATTTCCAGAGATATGTTTCTTATCATACATTCTCTCAACATTTAGGGTGAATACCTTTATAATCTTCTTCTAAAATCGTACTAGAACAACTAAAGACACTCTAGAGGACGTAGCTCTTTCATCGAGCGAGCCTCTATAGAATCTTTGTATCTCTATCTCTTTTATTTTTCCACTTATTTATTTCATTGCATACACGATACTAACATAATCATTTGAATTCAGTTAACGGCCTCCTATAAATTTAATTGTAGAATTTCACTCTCTACAATTTGATGCCCACTGTGGGGCCTTTGACTATAAGTTGGAGATTATTTCACCCGCAGGCATGATGAATGGCAACAACAATGAAACCGGCAATGATGGAGCAACATCAGGTGCAGGGACGAACCAACAGTCAGCCACCATCAACGGCTCATCCCAGCTCGCGAATTCATCATTCCTCACAAGTGGATTTCAACCGGCTACGACTTATATGCCCTACAGTTCGCTCCACCTGATGCCATCATTGTACTCGACGACGCCAATTAGGGTGATCCCAATCATTTCAACTGTTGCTCTAGTCAGTGTGGCGCTGCTAGACAAGCAAGCAGCTAACCCACCATCTAGACAGCATGAATGGGAAGAAGTGATAAGGGCAACGAAGAAATGCTTGCTTTAGACCTTTGAACATCCTACCACATATGAAGAGCTACTCGATGAGTCAAGTAGACGCCATTCACATTAGTTAACCGGAGCCTGTTTTCCAGTCTAGTTTTCTACCTTTATTTGAACCCGAGAATAACATCTCTAGTTTTACTTCAAATAATCTAATGGACAAATTATCTAATTAAAATAATTATAAATTTATATTCTCATATCATATAAAAATAATAACATTAATTCAACTAATTTACCTTGAATTAATTTAAACAATTAATTCAACTGACATATTGCTCATGAATTAATTACATCTGATTTATAACCAATTGCAGAAATAACATAAGTTACCAAGTTATGGAAAATACATCGTATCGTATTAGGAAAATATATGAGCAAGTAGAAAGATCTGATGACCATGTATTGACCAAATAAATAATATGATTATTTAACTAAATTAACTTTGGAACACACTGTGGTTGGACCACAAGAGGCAACTGCTGGAAAAACGACATTAAATGTGTAGCAAAATTTTAAAATTTTAAAATTAATGCCAAATCCAACCAAGAACATGTTCATGATGCTATATAATATAAATACCAAAGATCAAAATCAACTTCGGAGATTATAGAAACAGTACGTGTGATAGATTTAAGCGTTCCAAATAGCAACTGAAAGAGTTTCAACCAACTAGTCTTATTTGTTATTCTCATTTCCACGATCAAAATGCGAGTAGGCACATGTCGTTCATTCTCCCATTGGTTTTAGTCAAAGGAAAAAATGATCTTGAGAATTGATCAGTTTTTCCTCTCAAGAACCCTTACCAATAGCCCAAAAAAAATCTCTCAAGTGATCTTATGAATAAGGGGACTTACTGGGCTATTTATAGAGTTTAGAAAGTCATATTTTCATAACAATTAGGTTTCCTAACGTCTATCTCGTGTCAAAAATCACATTAAGTCGGTTTTGCTACGTTAGCCTATTGCTACAGGCGACCGATTCTAGTGGCTTCATAAACAACTAGTAGACCGGTGCGCAATACGGAACAACCCAAAAGGTTACGTACCAGTCGGCAGCACCGGTCGATCGGTGCCTATTATGAAAAACTTGTTTCTCAAGCTATCTAATATGGGAAACTTGTATAGAGCTTCAGTTTTTATTCAAGTGACCCAATATAGAAGTTGCATGACCAAAACAGTCATATTATAATTTTCTCATATTAAATAAAACTAAAAATAATAATTCAACCAATTTATCTAGAATTAATTTAACAATTAATTGACCAGATAAAATACTCATGAATTAATCATCGATCTCACATTGACTTTGAACTTTTTTACGGAAATAACATAAGTTACCAATATAAGGAAATACATTGTATCGTTATAGGAAATTATATGAGCTAGCAAAGGAACTCGATGGACATATATAGATCAAGCTCCTATAATCACGACATTACTTGTTAACCTACAAGTTCATCACATGATTATAAACTCTAGCGCTACTCCATTAAACGTCTAGAGCTGCCCTCTCGATCTTTATAATATATTTATAAAGCTCCAAATAGCTCTCGTCCATGAAGTATTTATTAGTGTATCATTCCCATAGGATATCCATAATCGACTTGAGAAAAAGTTCTATTTTACCTTCCCGGTTATATTTATCTTATGTTTTATTATCACACCATCGAAAAATCCACTATTCATACCAATACAAATAGTAAACAATTAGATAATATAAAGTAGTCTATTAGCCGAACACTATTATTTTCCAATCTCCGGATAATGATATAAGAGGATACCATTGAATCTTTATAGGAGCTATGAATACCCTATCTATGAAAATAAATCTACGTGCACAAGAGTCATACCCTCAATGTACCGGTAATCGTACCTTTACATAATATCAAGATGTTTCCCTTTGGTAAATCAAAGGATAAAGTCAAGCATACGAGTTTATTATCCATCTTAGGATTAAGATGGCCACATGTAATTCATCAAAAGTGAATTGTTTTATTCAAACAAAATTATCAATTAAAACAATTCAACTTTGGTCTGATCCAATATAGATTCCACCACTATGAACTATATCAATGTCTCTACCCATAGAGTCCCACTTTCGACAATCAAGACAAATCGTCTCCATTAGGAAGTAGACAATATAACATTCTTAACATGACTAAAGTGCCTAAGTTTATTGTTGGCCCAAAACATTTATTCCCCCTATTACGGATCATATTATTTAGACTATTATATTTAAATTCCTATCTTCTGCATGTTCTTCTCATTATATGCACTATCTAAAAACTTAGAATGACAATCTCATACTTCTAGTTTGCTTACATTAACTAATATGAACATAAAGAGAAATTACATATGAAATAAATAAATCTTTATTAATAGTCAAAATGTTTCAAAAGTATTGTCACATTTATTTCTAAAGGCGTAAGCGCTAACAATCTCTCACTAACACTTAAGGGAGTAAATGTGACATGCTACAATTTCCTATAGCCTTTACCTCTTTCTCAAAGACCTTAGCTGACAAGGCCTTCGTGAACGGATCAGCTACATTGTCCTCCAATGCGATCTTACATATTTCCACATGCCATTCTTTAGTGAAGCTCCTAATGACATGATACTTCCTGTTCATCTTCTGATATTTTAATTCTTTGGTGTTAGCTATTACCACACTATTATCACGTACAATCTCAATGGATTATCCACACTAGGAACTACCTCAAGATCCATCAGAAACTTAAAGAGCCACACCGCGTTATTTGAAGCATCACTGGTTGCCACATACTCACCTTCCATCATTGAGTCAGCAACGCAAGTTTGCTTGACACTCCTCCAAACGACGGCACCACCTCCTAGAGTAAATACGAAACTTGAAGTCGATTTTATCAAATCCAAATAGGATTGAAAATCTAAATCTGTACATCCTAGAGGTGTCAGATCCTCCCTAAGATATACCAGCATATATACCTAGTCCTCCTAAGGTACTTGAATATATGCTTGACCACTACCCAATGGTTAGGTCCTGGATTTGACTAAAATTGACTTACAATCCCGACCGCATGAAAAATGTCCGATCGTGTGCAAAGCATAGCATACATGAGACTACTAACAGCCAAGCCATAAGATACCTTTGTCATGTAATCTCTTTCCTCTTATGTTTTGGGACAATCACTATTTGAAAGAGTAATTCTATACCTAGATGGCTGCCTACCTTTCTTAGAATTATGCATTGCAAACTTCTCGAGAATTTTGTCAATGTATAAAGCTTAGGAGAGAGCTATCATTTTGTTCTTTCGGTCTCTAAAGATTTGAATGCCTAGAACATAATTAGCTTCTCCTAAGTCCTTCATGTCAAACTGTTTAGTAAGTCAAATTTTGACTAATGACAATGCCCCTACATCATTGCCAATGACCAAAATGTCATCAACATAAAACAGTAGCAAAACCACTTCGCATCTTGAATATGCTTATAAACACAAGGTTCATCCATATTCTGTTTAAATCCATAATTCTTGACCACTTGGTCAAATCTTTTATTTCAAGAGTGAGAAACTTGCTTTAATCCATAAATGGACCTAAGCAACTTACAAACTTTTACTAGATCTCGTAATCGAGAGCAGCTGCAATAAATAAGAGAATGCGGATGGACTTAAGCATGGCTACAGGCGAAAAGGTTTTCTCGTAATTGATTCTCTCTTTTTGCTTGTATCCCTTAAGTATCAGTCTGGCCTTATAAGTTTTGACATTTTCTTCTGCATTTCTCTTCCTCTTGTAGACCCATTTGCACTCAACGAGCTTAATCTCATCAAGAAGATCTACAAGTTCCTAGACTTAATTAGAATTCATAGATTCCATCTAACCTTTCATGGCTTGAGTCCAAAGTTTTACACCAACATCCTCTATAACTTTTTTGTAAATATAAGGATCCATGTCGTGTTCCAAATAACATCTAAAACATCCTATCTCATCATCTTCCGTCCATTCATCTCAAATAACATCAGATCGTACGAAAAATGTAATTTTCTAAATTTAAAAACCAACTACTAGAAGTGGCAAAATGACCTTTACTCACTAAAAAATTTGTAATAAATTCATCTTAATTCCAAATCAGTCAAAGCTAGTGGCATTGGAAACTAGCTAAAAAAGATGAGTTTTATATATTATGAGTATATTTTCACAATAATTTGCATGACAGAATCAACCTCAGAATTTATTCCAAAATTTGGGTCCATGTAACACTGGAATTTTAGAGCCAACTTCGAAAAATCATAATTAATTAAAGAAAACTCTGATTTGAGCGATTCAAAAGTCAAATGGAAGTTTAAAATATTGTAGTATTTAGGATAAATGAGGGGAAACTATGAATAAGATAACACAATTATGAAAGTCAGCAGTTCTTACTGCTTGCAGGTATTTACTTCAAAAATAGGCATAATGCTTTAAATCATTCCATAACCCATCCAAAACCTAATAAAACTCCAATTAAAATTATGATAAATGGTAATAAAATACCCACAAGAATTAAGGGAATAAATATACAAAATATATATAAAGTGTAGAGTTTTTAATGAAAAGTTGGTCAAAACAAATATTAATAAATCAAACTGTTTTTCAATCAAATAATTGATTTCCTATGAATCATAGGAAATCAATATAAGAGACATGAAAGCATGAAAAAACATATATATTACACATATAAAGACATTTAAAATCTATCAAAATTGTAATAAAAAATCATATTCATATATAATTAGGGTTTTTAAGCATACTTTGAAGTGTGAAGACTTTGAAATATAGAGATAAAATGTTGATTCACAAAGATCATGAAACACTCAAAACAACGTGAGAAAAGAAAAGAACAAAAAAAATAGTAGAGAAATATGTGAGCGTGGAATATGAAAATCCGACTTTGTGTTTTAGGGTTAAAACCAAGGAGTAAGAACGAAGGCATGTTCATCTATCTTTTTATTTTATTTTATTTTTTTATTTTTTAGTTAAGATGGTTTCTCTATATTATATCTATATGTAGATGAGTTTTCATTGGTTACGTTCCATAATGGCTATCTATTAATATAAAATGTTAATGATCGACATGATAAGAATCAAACCTTATTATTGTCATAAATATTTTTGATCAACTACAAAATTTATTAAAATTGTCAAATCAATATCTTACGGTTAAAACACCGATATCTATTATAAGTCAATTTCAATGACCAATAAAATCACATCCATATATATATTATATATATATATATATATATATATAAGCTTATCGGTTTTTGTTTTGAGCGTATCGTTGATACATAGCATATGTGTATTATATAATATGCAAAAGGTAATGACATGTAATATGTATAATGTATAATATACGATATATATATCCATGTATATTGAACGTACTACAGGTAGTTTGAAATACTAAATATAATGAAATATAACATAGCGTAGAACATATATGCATAACACAACACAATATAACGGAATTTTTAATATAGCCTAGCTAATATACAACATAATATCACATATAATTGACTAATTTATTATATTATGTTTTTCCAATGCGTTTAACAGATTTGCCTAAAATACGTATATCAAATATAGTGTTACATCTTTAAATCATAAATAACTATATCCTTCACATAATTGGCACGAACCTTTCATAACACATCGAGTCCCCCTTCGTTGTCACCTGTAACATTACTAAATAGCAGATTATTAGTAACAATCATATCATCATTTACCATATCAATTTTAACGTTAAATCCTATATTTAACGTTAAATTTCAAAATGAGATATCACACAGTATGCTTCGAATCAAGATGAATCTCATCACTAAAAAACCAAGCTTGTTCACAGTATAGAAACCTAAAAGTTAGAACAAAGACTTTGATAATTTATCATTTGTGATCTTTTTCTGTTGATAAGGAAAACTCCTTTTATTGGATTTTGGTTCGAGATTACGTATACAAAATAGATTATATGCATATCAGTAGGTAAATAGGCTACGTGACTCTTATTTGAAAATTGTGGGATAAATACCATTTAGGTGAATAGACTATGAGATAGCTCATTAAAACTAAACCATGAATTACTTTGTCAAGCCATGAGTTGCATAAAACGAGGAAAACTAGTGGGTTAAAACTTTGGGTAAATGGGTTAGAAGACATTTTTCTTAAAATAAAAAATAAAAAAAATAAAAAAAATAAAAAAAATAAAGGATGAACATCACTTGGGTAAATAGGGTAGGAGATGGTTGGTTGAAAATTGAAGATGAACAACTTTTTCGAGCCATAATTTATAAAACATCAGGAACACTAGCAAGCGAACGAACTCATTGAAAAAATGTTATACGTGTGAGTGTGTGAAAAAAAAAAAAAAGTAATGTTAGTATGCTTTCTGGGCAACTGTAAGAGAGATTTTGGTTGCATCTTGTAGCTTCAGTAATGTGGGATGAAATGAGAAAGAACGTAGTAAAGTTAGACGTTTATGGATTGACAGTTATTATACATGTCGAGAAGAAGAAAAAAAAAAAAAAAAGGGAGAAAATCCACTTGCTATAAAAAAATATAAAGAATACACGACAAGTTTTGATAGTTCAATAGCTTTTTATGTTTGTAATATAATTGCAATGCTAAGTGGTGTTGAAATCGTTATAAAATCAGTTAACGAAAAATAGGGCAGGAATTATATTATATGTTGATCTTTGATCTGAGAAAAAATTTACTTTTTTTTTTTTTTTTTTCATTTTGCTCTTCATAAAGCTTCAATATGAGCTTCTTTGGAAAAGGGGAGAAACATAGGGTGCGTTTGGAATTGATTCCAAAACGTTTTTGTTTTCTATACGAAAATGAAAATGAAAATGGTTTTAGTTTCATTTTTGAATTATTTCTGAGAATGCGTTTGGTAGTTTTATTTAGAGATTGATTTCAGTTTTAAAAAAACTGAAACTGCGTTTGGTTGTTTCATTTTTAAAACATGTAATAATATATTAAATAATAATATATTAAATAAATAACATTATTAAATATATTAAATAAATAATATTATTAAATATATTAAATAATAATATATTAAATAAATAACATTATTAAATATTTAAATAAATAACATTATTAAAATATTAAATAATATATTATTAAATATATTAAATAATAATATATTAAATAAATAACATTATTAAATATATTAAATAAATAATAATTAAATATATTAAATAAATAACATTATTAAATAATAATATTATTAAATAAATAACATTATTAAATATATTAAATAATAACATTATTAAATATATTAAATAATAATATATTAAATAAATATATTAAATAAACATATATAATACAAAACAAATTTCAGAAAAGAGGGAAGAAAATGGAAAAAAAAAAAAAGTGAAATCCGTTTTTAGAAAACAGAAAACGAAAACGAGAAAATGAAAACACCTTTTTTTCGTTTTCATTTTTTCACAAAAAGACAAAAACGTTTTCGTGTTTGTTTTTTAAAAAATTTTATGCCAAACACGTTTTCAGAGTGCGTTTTCATTTTTTAGCTTCGAAAAACGTGAAAAACGAAAACGAAAACAATAACAAACAGGCCCATAGGGCATGCGTAGTTAGATAATTTGGTTTAGCTTACCTTTAATTGCAGACAAGAGTTTGCATATTGGTTATGTAATGTCTCTGTGCAATAGTCATTATCTATTTCTCTTTCCTGCGCATGGTTATGTAATTATGCTGTTCTTACAAAATCTTTAACATGCAGGTTTTGAGAATTGACTATGAATCCTACAATCATTCTTATATGGCTTTCCTCAGATGTTATGTCGTTCAGTTGTTTGCTTTCTCTTTACAGGTTAGAGGGAAACTGATAATGATTGTTAAAAGTATAAAATTATTGTTGGCTCACTTCTTAATAACTTAAACTTTTGAGATAGATTGGTAAATTAACATGGTATCAGAGCGGGAGGTCCTGAGTTTAAACTCTCGTAATTGCACTCTTTATCCCCATTTAAAATTACCATGTGTTGGGTCTTTAATATATCTCAAGCTTAAATATTCACGTGTTAGATTTTCTAATTAATTTACTCATACGATTGTCCATTGTCCAGCCCACACGTGAGGGGGAGTGTTAAAGTATAAAACTATTGTTAGCCCACTTCCTAACAACTTAAGCTTTTGGGATAAATTGGTAAACTAACAATATTAGAATCTCACATTGGCTGGAGATATTAGCATGATCCACTTAATAAGGTGAGAGCAATTCTCTCCTAATAAGCTGGTTTTGTTAGGTTGAGTTAGGTCCAATATCTTTTGATTTCTGTAAAATGGTATCGGAGTATGCCTAATTTTGTAATGTTGGGTCCCCTAATACTGACTTATTCGCAGCGCACGATATTTTTAAAATTAATTCTGACAATGGTTCTCGAATTTTAAATGATATATATTGCACCAGTTAATGGACATACAATTTCAGAATTAACTTTTTCACTTATTGGTTTGCTAGACTATTATCAATTTATTTGTCATTCTATTATGCTATCTTCTTGTTTTTGCTATCAACGCTATTGATATAGGCTGTATATTTAGAATTTAGATTTCACATATTTTATGACATTTTCTTATTTATCTTATGAGAAATTTTGTTAGCTAAATTAATTTTAACCGTTTAGCTTTCGATACATAAAACGAATAGTGGACCTGGTAGGGTGGGGGAAATGAGAAGGGGAAAGCATGAATGAATGCTTTAATGAATGTGACTAATGGTGGCAATTTGTGTTAATGGATTGTGTTCGTGTCAACCTATTTATTAATCGTGTAAAAAAACATCAATCTAAACATGACATGTTTACTAAACGTGTTAAAAATATCAATCCAAACACGATCCATTTATTAATCGTATTAATCGTGTCAATCTGTATAACTTGTCTAAATTGATATATTGAATAAATAACTAATATAATAATGACTTATTTAACACAGTCAAGACAGATTTAATATGTTTATTGGTCAATTTATCTTTTTCTTTAAGAAAAATAATTGAATTTTACCTACAAATATTAAAATTCACATTATTTGTATTTAATATGTCATATAAACTTTCATGTTATATCACATATTATTAAATTACAGATGACACATATAGTTAATCGTATCAATTCATATCACTTTGTGTTAGGAGGTCAACCCTAACCCAACCAATTTATTAATCATATTAATCGTGTCGACCCGATTATGGCCAAAACTCATTTATAGTAAACCCAAACCCGTTAACTTCGTGTGGGTTTCGAGTTGTGTCGTCATGTCGCTACCCGGATTGTTAACCCTAAATGTGACAATTAGATACAAACATATGAATAACATAGTAGTAAAAAATAAATTTGTACATTGAAGTGTCCCATTTTTTTAGTCTAGTGTATACTAAAGGCAAATATATTAATGGCCCGTTTAGTTCGCTGATTTGAGTTTTTAATTCAAGTTGAGATGTGATTTTATGTGAGATTTTTTACTTTAATAAAAAAAATTAGATGTGATTGTTTCTGAAATGAACGAAGCCTTAAGTGAAAGAACATTAAAAAAGTTTGTTCATGAAAAAAACAGCTAAAGACAATGATCTTCTTTTTTATTTTCAATAATAATCACTCCAAAACTTGATAATTTCGTTAGTTAAACCTAAGCATGTTGAATCTAATATTTTTGGCAAAAAAAGACAAAAATCTAAAAGCCACTTCCATAAAAAATAAAATAAAATAAAATAAAGTAAGAAACATGTACAACTTTCTCTCTGATTAGCTATATCACGTTTGTCTATCTACAATTCTACTCTCAGATAGTCCAACACTTTCTCTCATATCACACCTTCCATTATATTATTCCATATGTACGATTAGAAAAAAAAAATCCCAATTGTCATGTCGAGCTCAAGGATAAATTTAAAACTCATTTTAAAATAATTTTATTTTTTTATGAAAATAAAAACGTATTAAATTTTAAATAAAAATTATTTTAAAAAATGTGTTTTATAATTTTATTAAAAAATTATTTTCAGTATAAAAAAATTATTAATGTTTTTCTATTTTTACTTGAGAGAGAAGAAAATAAAAATAAAAAATAATTAAAATATTTTTTTATTTTTTTTTCTCATTTTACACTAAATTAAAAAATTATTTTAGTTTTACTTTTTATTTTTAATTATGTCAAATATCATTTCTTTTTCATTTTTATTTTTTTCTTAAAAAATATAAAAAATAAAAATAACTCCAAACCCTGAAATAACCAACTTATAATTTTGTCTCATTTGCTTGCACAAATAATCATTGGTCTGAAAGACAATTTTTGTTTATTTGGTTTTAAATTTTTTCGACAACTTTAGGAAATAAATAAGAAAAGCTGTGCACTCAATTTCAATTTTCTCCTCAGAGTCTTCATCTTTGGTCATCTTTCTTCAAACCACCATTTTATGTCATTTTTAACAAAATGAGCATAAGGTTTCATATGAATTTCTAGTTAATGAATAAACTACTTTTTTTGGGCCCATTTAACTTATTGATTCGAGTTGAGATGTGACTTTATGTGAAAATTTTTTACTGTAATAAAAAAGTTAAATGTAACTATTTTTAAGAGTTTTTTACCATAATAAAACTCGAATCGGTGAAATGAACAGGGCCTTTGTAATCATATGTCTTTGTCTTTGACAACTCTGGTTGGCATTCCTTATTATTTCAATTGTCTTGTTTTCTTATGTATTTAACTCCTATTTTCTACACATTTATTGCTACTTAAGTGCCTTCGTATATATGTTCATTTTAGCTTCTTGTTAAAAAAAAAAAAAAAAAAAAAGATTCTTTCCATGTTTTGGGCCACGTTATTTCTTCTTTATAATTTCCTGCATTTAACTTCTGTTTCTTTACTTTTAATTTTTAAAAGTCCACAAAAAATGTAAGTGGCTGTGAAATCGATTTAGTCTTAAATGCCAAAATAAAAACTGAATCTGTAGAATTGAAGATTATCTCCTTGTTATTTATCCTTACATTCTATCCTTTTCCGTTCAAGTCTACGCCTTCATGTATTTACAATACCAAGATAAAACCTTTTGGATGGTTCACTCATCCAGTTTGTCCCCCTATTACAGTTCTGCAGATCTTTTATAATATCTTTTGACCTATTCCAGGCGGTTTAAGGGGCGTGTAATCATTTTCTGTACAACTGACCTCCTCCAAACTCAGACACAACGTTAGAATATTCAACTGATTACCTCAAAGGCCTCAGGATGTGGATCCAACCGTTCGAATCTACCCTCTGAGACCTTGATTGTGGATCCAACCGTTCGAATATGCCCTCTGAGACCTTGATTGTGTATACGGTCTCAGTCTCATACGCTCGACTCTCTTGCCATTCGGGAGAGACCAATGAGGCTCAGGTATCGAGGGCTAAATGATGTGACAGGAATCGGACCACGTGTGCCCTGTTCATTGTCCGACGTGTTAACGTGGATTTTCCCGCACAACACTTTCCATGTTTTGGGCCACGTTATTTCTTCTTTATAATTTCTTGCATTTAACTTCTGTTTCTTTATTTTTAAAAGTCCACAAAAAATGTAAGTGGCTCTGAAATCTATTTAGTCTTAAATGCCAAAATAAAAACTGAATCTGTAGAATTGAAGATTATCTCCTTGTTATTTATCCTTACGTTCTATGCTTTTCCGTTCAAGTCTACGCCTTCATGTATTTACAATACCAAGATAAAACTTGATCTTCTCATGTATAAGTGAACAATGATTACTGATTTTATGCACTCCAAGAAAAAGTACTTTCAGAGACGACGTTTTCAGAGACAAATTTAATTTTATCTCTAAACGCGTGCTTTAGAGACTAATAATGGTTTTCTCAACAGATTTTTTCTCTTTTGAATTTTTTTGTTAATATTTTTTTAGAGACAAAACATTGTTTTTAAGAATATCAATTTGAGTTTAGAATGTAAATTTTGTTACAGTAAAAAACTCTTAAAAGCAGTCATATTTAACTCTCTTTATTATAGTAAAAAATTCTAATATAAAATCATATCTCAACTCAAATTAAAAATTTAAATCAGTAAACTAAACAGACCTTAATAAACTTAGAGGGAAAGATTCCCGCCGGAAATAATTTGGCGGAAGCTTTTAATCATTTAGAGACAACACATATTTGTCTCTAGAAGACATTTTCAGAGACACAGTAATCTTTTGTCCCCAAAATGTGTTATTGTTTTATTTAGAGACAAAATAATATTTGTCTCTTAAAGTAGTTAAACGTGATTAGAGACAAAATAGTGACTTTTAGTCTCTAAAAAGATTAGAGGAAAAGTTTCCCACGAAAAATAATTTGGTGGGAAGCTTTTCAATATATAGAGACAAAACATTTTCGTCTCTAAACTCATTTTTCGGACTAATTATGATGTGTCTTTAAAAATATCTTAGAAATATAATCAGTGATAAAATTTTAGTGGTCTCCAGAAGTCGTTTCGCTTGATTTAGAGACAAAATTTTTGCCTCTACTTTTTAGGGTTTTTTTTTTTTTTTCTTTTCTTTTCTTTTTTTGAAACCAGTGATTAAGTTTATCACTTTCTGTAGACCCGTCAATATGCCCAAGGTTCCTTCTGCAATATGATGAGAGGCTATTCCTCCCGGAACAAAAGGATCAAAACCTTCCCTAAGCTGAAACTTAGCACTTGTTTTCTTATTGATTCCAGGGGCAGCGACGTTCTTGAATGATGTCTATCCGAATCGAATTAGCACTTCTCATATCAGGCTAGGCCTCTCCAGCTGAGTTGGGCGCCAGGGCCCTGGATGCGCTAGTGATCGGCACATAGGGGGATATGGTCGAAAGACCGGCCGATATGCTCTTTCATTTTTTTTATTTTTTATTTTTTATTTATTTATTTATTTATTTATTTTTTACTTAGAAGCTCTTCATTATTAATTGAATACAAATTTGCATCTTTATACTTGCAAATGTGATTATAAAAGTAATATTTATTCAGCAAGAAAAATTATAAAAGTAATATTCGGGTCCGTTTAGTTCGCTTATTCAAGTTTTTAATTCGAGTTGAGATGTGATTTTATGTGAGAGTTTTTTACTGTAACAAAAAAATTAAATGTGATTATTTATGAGAACTTTTTACTATAATAAAACTCAAATTCTAAACTCAAATCAGCAAAATAAACGGACATTCATCTAGCAATATAAATAGAATTGGTATGATGAATTCAAGTCGAATCAAATATTTTGCAAATTGCTTGTCTGGGCCCACGCGCATCAGTGGAGAGTTTTAGAGAATTCTTTGTTTAATTAAATAAATATGGGCCCACTTTGTAATTAATATTTGATGAAAATTACTTATTCTAATTATACATAAAACATAGAGCAACCGGAAAGCATTTATTAATTTTCTATAAAAAAGAAAGAAAGAAAGAAAGCATTTCTCAAAGACAAATATACCCAAATAATATCAACCACTGATATAAGTCCTACAAATCTCAGCCCTTTAAGTGCATTTGAGAAAAAAAAAAAAAAAAAAAAAAAAAAAAAAAAAAACTATTTCGGATTGTTTTGGTCTGATTTAGTTGTTTGTTATTCCTGCTACAGTGTGTTGTGAGGATACAACGTGGAAAATAGCTTGGGTTATGTTTTTATTTATTTTCCTTTGTTTTGTTTTTGCTATTTTGTTTTTTGTTTTTTCTATAATATATATTATAACACCCTGAAGAATTAATTGAGATTAATTAAGGTAATTAAGATTATTAGTGTGCCTAATCTGATTTAATTAATTGAGTTTAAATAATTCCAAGGATTTAAATTATTTACAGTAATTTATTTTAATCCAGAAGTGTGTATGGGCGCATTTCTGGACTGTTCTATTTTCGCACATGTCATTTTTCTTTATTTTTCTTTTTCTTTTCTTTCCTTTCCTTTTCTCCCGTGCGTTTCTCTTTCTCTCTCTCACTCTCACTCCCGTACTCTCTCTCTCTCTCTCTCTCAATTCCATCCCAAATCGAACGGGTTTTGAGCCAAAGAGTGATTCAAAGAGTTTTCAACATCAAGAGAAGGATTCAAGGTAAGATTACTGAAAGAACCTCTCTTGGATTTCAAGTTTTCGGATTCAAAAACTTACTTTTGGTTCAAAACGGATTTTGATGGATTTTGAGTGAAACTAGGGTAGAAATTGGAGATCTTGGGTTCTTTGGACTTGTTTTAGGACCTAGGACCCAGATCTAGTGGTTGTCCCTTGAGATCTTGTGATTTGGGACTGGATTTGCAGGTTTTTGAACTGATTTCCGCGAGTTTTTGCGAACTGGGGATCTCCACCGGTCGACCACATCGGTCGACCGGATCTTGTTGTGGCCACCGGTCGACCGGATGCTCACCACCGGCCGACCGGTGGTGATGCACTCCTCTGTCTCCGGTCGACCGGTGTACACGGGGTTTGACCCTGTTTGGCCTGAAATTGTCGTTTTGACCCCTGTTTTCGGGGAGAACCCAAATTAGCTTCATTTGGGGACTTGGGATGAAAGGATTAGTATCTTTAATCCCTGATTTGATATTTAAAACCCTTGGAATGGAATTGGAAACATGAAAATTGATTAGGGCACGCTAATTGGAAAATCTTGGTATATGATTGAGATTCGATTACTTTAAGACTGAGAATTGATCCTAAAGTGGTGTTTTGTATCAGTGATCGCTGAGGATTCAGACTGAAGGGGCTTGAGGAAGTGAAAGCCGGAAAAGGCAACGCTAGTCCCAGGTTTGATTGTGCGAGGTAGGATTTCTATCCCTCTTCTTTGTGAGCCTGTTTTCAAAAAGGATTTTGGCCTTGAAAAATGTTTTAAAGAAAAGGATTGGTTTGCGAAAGAAAAATGTTTTAAAAACCATGGCTTGTTAGTTTATGGAAATCCTTGGCTTGTCCTGTCCATGGAATCCATGGCTTGCCTAGTCATGGAACCTCATGGCTTGTCCAGTCATGGGGCCCGCGGCTTGAGTAGTTCGTGGGGTCTTATGAACGATTTCATAATGTTAAACGGATGATTTCTTAAGACAAGAGATTTGTGAATTGGTAATAGAGTCTATTGCTGTAAGCCTAGATAGGATGTGGAGAGTGCATCCTCGGGGGCAAAACCCGAAACCGGTCCGGTAGGCGAGGCACTTGGTGAGGTGAGTAATTTGTACTAATTACTTGCTGAAGCCTGTAATATGGTTAGTTTCAGTTATATTTCCTTTGAGAAAAAGGATGTGAGGTTCCGGCTGTTCTGTCGGGACTGAATGTCTCATTTTATTTATTTATTCATTTACGCACTCATTTATTTTAATGGTATTTAAATTATATCCTACTGGACCTTTCACTCATGTTTCAATGTTTTAAATGTAAACCCCTCTCAGGAGACTCGATGAGCGGTGCGGTGTAGCTGAGGATCGCTACTCTTGGATCAAGTGAGGATTGTGTTATCCTCTTGAGCAAATGTAAGGAAACATTGAGAAATGTTATGTAAACTTAATTAATATTTGGATTTACTAGACTGTGGATGATGTCTGTTGTAATTGATTATTTACCTGAACATGTATGTACGATACTGTATGTCCTGTGGGGTAGAGCCCTGTGTGTCAGAGGCTCCTGGATTATGTAATTTATTTATATTTAAATGCAGCTAAGTGTGGGACCTGGTTGGGGATCTGTTTTATTAATCCCTAATCGAGCTCCACGTCACCCACCCCGGTTGGGGGGCGTGACATATATATATATATGTATAAAATCACGAGAAGTTGAAAACACATACGTAATATATATATAGAGAAATAAAAGTCCAGGATACTAAAATAAAATTATTTTATGGATGGGGTATGCCATTCTTACACGAAAATCACCAAAGTAAAGCTATTCCATTGCTCATATTTCATTATGAGTTATGTATTGTCTTAAGATATAATGTAATATTTTGTAACATCGATTTTTCTAACTGACAAAATTCCTAAAAATAAACGTTAGAAATTAACTTAAATAATGTTATAGTATTATAATTAATTAATTCTACCATCACGTTGAGTTATATTTTATCAGTAAACGCGACGAGGACTCGAAGTGCTAAAAACAAGTTCATGCCATTTTATAGAAATTATATATATGTTCATTTTTTTTAAATGATTTGATAAATGGATATATGTTCATGATATGATGTACTTCATATTATAATGCATGGAATTAAGTGTCTTAAGAAAATTCTAAGTTTTTCCATGATTTTTCTTTTTAGACAAAAAAACTATTTTCATGATGTTGATTTCCAGCTCTATTTTGGACCTTTAAAGTTCTGAAATTATTCCATCAGTTTATACAAAACTATAGAGCCTTTCATAAATTTTCCAACGCCTTCTCATTAGCACAAATCGAACATCGGAGTAAGATGATGTGGCCAGTATACCATCCGAATATCCAGCAGTCTCCGACCAGGTTACTACACGCGAACATGAACAGAAATTCTAGAAGTTGACCTAGCTCTTGTATTTGTCTTCCACACGATTTTACACCCTAATGACAGTCATTCCCCCAGCTGTTAAGAGTCATTTAATCAAAGAATTAATCCGCAAATTAATGTCAAATTAATCATTTTGAATTTTACATGATTTGTGAGTCAATATGTACTTTCACTCCTACTCTCTCACTCTCTCCCTCTCTCTCTCTCTCTCCCTCTTTCTTCATCTTTCCCTCACGTTCAAAACACCACAGAGATCCTCCAAGACCAGCCATCAAACCTCCATCATTTTAACCCCTTTTTGTAAGCCTTTGGTTCTTCTAAGCCACAATCAAGAAGATTTCAAGGTACGTTCCATCTTTAATTTAGTATTCATGGTTATTAGGTGATTTTCTTTGGTGTTGGGTGTTGGTTTAAGGAGATAATGAATAATTTTCTTTGGTTGATGATTGAGGGATGATATATGTGATTTAGGTGAGGTTTTAATGTTCATGGCCGTATGTTTTATTTTGGGATAATCATGTATGACACGGCTATTGTTTTGGATGTTTTGGTGTCTTCATAATTTGATAAATTTTAGAGAGGCATGTTATAAATTATGTCATTTTCTTATATTGTTGTTTCCTTTTTATGTTATAAATTGTGATTTGATAGAAACATGAGTTAGCATTTTGTTTTTAGATTCAAGTTGCAAGATATGTTTATTTTGATGGTCATACTGATATTTTTAGTTCGCTTTGCCATGAGAATTTTTATAAAATGTATGCTTTGAATGTTTTAGGAACATGTCTTAGGGCTCGTTAAAGTATGCATATGATTGGAATTGATTTTATCTTTAATGAATTTATTTTGGTATTTTCGGAGTTTACTGCGCTGGAATTTTTCAGCTTATATGATATGAGTTTAAAACAGTATTTGAGGGAACAAACGAACTCCGTTTTTAACAAATAAGGTGTCATTGGAAAGATCTAGATGTCTATTTTCATTTGGTACCATTTCAGATCGTTTTGAGTTTCCTATGATTTGTTATGAATTTTTAAAGAGTCAGTTTTTGTAAGATTTAAAAAATTGGTGTAATTATTGGGATTTTTTTTTGTGTCTTGATGCTATTAAATGATGGAATTGGCCTTTTAGGCGCTTTTTCAATATGATGGATGGATTTGATGAATTGATGTTTTTAATTTTATTATATTTATGATTTATGGCATGAACAGTTTTAGAGGTGAGCACGCAAGGACCTTATTCATCGCGTTACAGTTGAAAAATTTAAAAAGGTTAAGTAAGGCGTTTAGGTAAGTACACTCTCACCTGCAATGAATTGAAGAATTGAGAAATTTATGATTTTGATGTTTATGATGATGTTATGAAGCCTTTAATATTTCATATGATGACATTTTGAAGAAAAATGTATATATGTATTTTAAATGGCATTGTACACCCTTGATGGTGACTGGTGAGCGGTCTTATTGCCATGGTTGGTATGGGATTTGTAACCCCATGCTTTCTGTGGCTAGCGCGCTATGATGATACAATGTCGAACCCAATATATGATGAATTTTAAAGTTTAAACATGTTCAAAAATAATTATTCTCATGATGATGTTTATTGTTGATGAATAAAATTGTTCATTTAAATTTGTGAGAATTAAGTGTCTTACTAAGCCTTTGCTTATATAAGTTATTTCATGTTGCAGATAATCTAAAGGGTAAGATCTTGCCATTGAGAATATTAGAGCGGATGCGAGCTATGCGTGATAGAAAAATGAGAGAAATGATCATGGGATGAAAGTGTTTAATGTTAAACAAAGTTTTTAGTTTTTATTCTTATTGTTTTGGAACTTTAGTTTATGGTGGTTTTGATTTGAAGAATATTTTAGACCTTTTTTTTTAAGTTTATTTTAGATTTTAATAATTAAGTTGAACCGAAAGGTTATTTTTTTTTTTTTTTGAGAAAGTTTAAAAATTTTAAATATAATATTTTTAAAAAAAATCTAGACTTTTCTTTAAGTCATTCAAAGTAGAGTGTTTCAAGCTTAACTATTTTTCACAATTTTTAAGAGGTAAATGTTTAAAAGTTAAGATAACTGTGACGATCCGTGACGGGTCGTTACATATTTCGAATAATATACTATTGATATAGATTATGCTATGTTGATAGATGATAAATAAATTAAAAATAACAAGATAAATGTGACATACCATCGATATAGACTATGCTTGAAAAAAAAGTTAAATTTTAAGTAAATTAGAAATGACAAGTTAAAATTTTTTTTGCATTAATTTACACTTGAGAGTGCCCATCATCACTATCACCAAGTTCGGATTCTGATTGAGAACTTTCACTAGAAAAAACTAGTATTTCTTTTTCTATTTCTTCGACGATCAGCACGTTCTTTATAAACAATGTTTGAATCGATTTCTGTTGGTTGAACTTCTGGCCTATTAATCTGTTCCATTTCTACATCAACCTCTTCAAAAATAGAACGAACGTTTGAGGAGGTATCCTCTTGGTAAGCATCGTCATCAAATTGAACTCTGTCTTCTATGCCATCTTTGGAATTTTCCGAGATATCCCACAAGTGACGATGACGTACCTTTTGAACAAAATGCTCGTTTAATTCGTTGATTTGAGTTTTTAATTTGAGTTATATGTGATTTTATGTGAGAGTTTTTTACGGTAACAAAAAAAAAATTAGATGTGACTGTGTTTTAGAACTTTTTATTATAGCAAAACTCGAATTCTAAACTCGAATTAGTGAAATAAACAGGACCATAATATACTTGTTTAGTTTGAATTGATAAAATGCATAAATCTGTTTTATACCACTCGGAACTAATGTTGATGCTCATCATGTTCAAAACTTTGTTTATCCTCAGATTTTTTGAACTTATACCAAACCATTTACACTTGAATAGTACTGACTTTATATTCTAAAAGGAAGTTAACCTCAAGTATGTCAACAATTTTCCCATAAAAGTCGCATGACTCACCGTTGTGTTCACTGTCAACCCAAATGCTAGAATTTTGAGTAGTACGTCTATCACTGTAAGAGGTTTATTTTACTGATTTGAGTTTTTAATTTAAGTTAATATGTGACTTTATGTGAGAACTTTTTATTGTAGCAAAAAAATTAGATGTGACTGTTTCTGAGAGTTTTTTACTGTAGCAAAACTTGAATTCTAAACTCAAATCAGTGAAATGAACGGGATATGATGTCGAACTCCATTTACAATACAACCAAAATATGAAGAAACAAGAAAATCAGGCACGCAAGAAACTGCAAATAATTCATCAGTCACTTCAGCAGACACAAGTTCATGCATAGCCTTAATCTGTATGTTCATATAAATATTTTAATAGCATGAAAAGTAAGTGCAAAATATAGTATCAAATTAAATTTTACTCGTTCTTTGAACCAAGAGGGAAATTCAAGGTCTTGCTTTCGCGGCACATTATTGATACCAGAACGTGTTAAAATGTCACTATGCTCACTGTAGGTACACAAAATAATAATATATTTATGATGAAGTATAAGAAAAATAATTAATCAAGCATGACTTACTCTATATATGGCTACAACTCACTACAGTTGTTGAGGATATACTATTGAATCTTTCGTAATTCCTCATGATCTTCCATTGGTGTCATCTTTCTTGCACCAAATGGCCTGATGGTATTATTGAGTACAGAAAGAGTATACTTTTTACCATTATCTTGGTCATGGTTGCGGTCTGATTTGTTGAATTTTGTGTCTATATCACAAAGATACATTGAAAAATAAGTCAATGCCTCATTCATTATGTACGCCTCTGAAATGGAACTTTCTGATCGGGCTTTATTTTTCACGCACTTTTTTATGTTCGTAAAACCCTAAAAGAAAGCATTAAACGAATAAAGTTAACTACAATTATATTATAAACTTCGATGTTTAAGAAATAAATTAAATAATTATACCTTTCAAAAGGATACATACATCGCATGGTAAATGCACAAGATGTACCATAACATTAAAAAGGCTGAAGGGAAGATTGTTTCTAATTTACATAATATATCAACAATTTCTCCTTCCAATATGTCCAAGTCTTTGTTGAACAATTTTTTTGCACATATTTGTTGAAAGAAATTAGACAATCTAGCAATAGTTCTTACCACATCTTTTTTCAAATACGGTGTGATACCAACTGGCAAGAGGCGTTGTAGTGAAATATGAAAATCATGACTTTTGAGACCTTATATCTGTCATTCGTTTACATTGACATTTCTTGAGATATTTGCGGCATAACCATCTGGAAACTTCACAGATTTTAAGAATTCACAAAACTTAATTCCTTCATTTCGCAAAAGCGTGAGGCACGGCGAAGGATCAAAACACGACCGCCATGATGTTGGAGGTGCAACTCTTTTCGAATTTTCATGTCTTCTAAATCAAGTCATAGTGTCTTTTAATTTTCCTTCTATTCCCAATATAATTCCAACTAGGCTATCACAAACATTTTTCTCAATGTGCATTACTTTTATGCCTGAGTTTAAGCTTTTGACCAGTAGTCCAACTCAAAAAATATAGTGACATCTTCTCGTCCAATGCAACTCAATCGGGGTTTCATTGTTATTAGGATTTTATGGATGTTTACCTGGCCTTAATTTTGGTAGTTGACTTAATTGTTTTAATATATCATCTCCAGTAAGCATCTTTGGTGCTAACTTCCTTTCAATCTTACCATTATGTTGTTGACTGTTTCTTAAAGTATGATGTTCTGGCAAACTGTTTCTTAAAGTATGATGTTCTGGCAAATAACGACGTTGTCCCCTATAGCAAATCTTACTCCTTTATCGTTTAGAATAAGTGTCCTTGTTACAAAGTGCACATGCCAAGTACCCTTTCGTACTCTATCCAGATAAGGTTCCATGGGCTAGAAAATCATTTGGACTTTTAGTTCAAGAATTCAAAATCATAATTTAAAATTATTTTTGATTTATGTGTATTTTTTTATGAGAGAAAATATTATAACGAACTATGAACTATAATTTGAATCATGACACGAATTTTTCTACCAAATACCCTCTTATTATCTGCAAAACTGTAGCATGAAATTTGAAATATTTCTTGTTGATGCATCAAGAGAGTCTCTACAAGATTGTTCTTTTAAAGTGTAATTTAAATGTAATTTTTGAGTTAAATTTGAGTTATAACTTAAATTAAAGTTAGAATTTAAATAAAATTAAATAAAATTAAATAAAATTAAAATTTAAAAGAATATAAATTTAAATAAAATTAAAATTTAAGTTATTTTTTTTTTTAATTTCATGAACAAAAGAAGATACCCTACATCTTTATCCTATGGTTCTTTAAATTCATCGATCAGAGGGCCTAAATTAATATCAATATCTTTAGCAGGTACATTTGGACCAAGAATCAATAAAGTCATCGTACAAAATGTTTCTTTCATACACATCCAAGTTGGCATATTTTATGGTACGAGAACAACTGGCCACACGTTATATGCAGTACTCATCTTTCCAAATGGATTAAAACCGTTTGTTGCAAGAGATAATCTGTCATTACGAGGATCTGCTGCAAACTAACTTGCCAAAATTGTCCACTATAAACAATCATTAGCTGTATTATTTTCACTTTCAAATATCATCCACATTTATTTGGTCAGTTGCATCTTTCAATGCTGGAATAACTTCATTGGTGATTCGTTTAATATGATGATTTAAATCAAATGATTTTAATTTTGATTTTAAAATGAAAATGATAATTCATAATTTGAAGTCTAAATCATAATTTTAAAATTAAAATCAGAATTAAGAATTTATACCACTTAAAACCAATAAGAATAATTTTAGAATAAAAAATAATTCATGATTTAAAACATCACATTAAAATTTAAATATTAAATTAAATTTATTTTAATTAAATACTAATTCTCAATAAGTCAAATTGAAACTATTTTTATTTTTTATAAACAAACACTATTTTAAACGAGAATCATAATTTTAAATTCTGAATCCTTACATCAAACAACACTTCATCTTCTTGATCATCATCAGTGATTGTTGTAGAATCATTAGTTCCACTGTCTCTTGAAACACGTTGGTTTCTATAGGTTCCCCATGATAAATCCAATTTACATAATCCCTAGCAAATCCTTGCACGAAAATATGCCGCCGCCATCCATAATTCTCGCCGTCACCACCTCCAACCCTATATCATCACCGTCATAGTGGAGAAGCACCCCCTCTATCACCATTGTCACCTTATCACGGCGAATCACTCGCGATCCTAGCGCTGCGAGTGATCTCCTTCACACGCGGTAACAGCACAACAGATCAACGACGACCTTCTATTCACGGGGGGATCAGCGATGGAGAATGACGGATCTTCTCTCAGGGAGGATCTAGAGATGGCGGAGTTTTGTCGACGATTTGCTTGGCAACACACAATTGCCTTCGCGTCGCGAGGTCCAGATCTGCGCCGATTTGGTGAAGCAACCATCGTTCACACTACGCCGATTTCGGCCTCCTCTTCCGCTCGTTACCGCTCCCTCCTCCGCTTCTTCTTTGGTCTTTAGATTTTTTTTTTTTAGATTGTTTTGATTTTGTTTTTTTAATGTGGATTCTTGTGATTTATTTAATTGTTTGTTGTGGTTTTGTTTGATTCTGGATTTTTTTTTTGTGCTTTTTCTGAATTTTTAGGTATTTCGACAGTTGTGATGGTTAGATTACCGTGAATACAGGCGTTTGGTGGCCGAATATCGATTGGTTTCTCATTCAGATATTGATATCTAGGTCAGATACTACTCCGATACCAATATTTAGATGGATACTGGCGGTTACCAATTGGTAACCAATTAGTACCACAACGGTCATCGCCTCACTAGTTTTTGGGGACTATTGCTGTCAATATTGGCAGTTGTCCGCCGGATACCGTATGGTATCTCAATTGAATACTGATTTTGTAACCGAGAGCTCGCAAGTATCTCGGTTGGATACTAGTATTGTAGTTGGAGACATACCAGTATCTTAAAAGCGGAGACATTTGGTTTATAAATTAGAATTATGAGATTAGAATTATTTTTAATTTACGTATATTTTTTATGAGAAAAACTACTGCAGCGAGTCATGAACTATGATTCGAATTAAGGACCGAATCCTTTTACCAAACATCAATTTTTAATATAACGTGATGATATGACCGTAGATTTTCTATAAGAGTTTATGTTCCAAGCTTAAACCTTATGACAATTCCCTTTAAAACAAATTTTAAAGAGTATTTATAAGGCCCCGTTCACTTCGCCGATTCGAGTTTAGAATTCGAGTTTTACTACAGTAAAAAGCTATCAGAAACAGTCACATCTAACTTTTTTGCTACAGTAAAAAATTCTCACATAACTTCACATCTTAACTCGAATTAAAAACTCGAATCAATGAACTAAACGAGCCCATTTTACTCCTTACAATTTCATTCCTCGTTCTGGGGTGGCGCTGCCCATTGAATCACTTGGTAAATTCACTCTGTTGGCGCCTGAGGACAGATATCTGTCCCGTCTCTTGTGTTTTTATACCAATCTTTTAATTCACTCAACATTATATATTAGTAACAAATGATAAATGTAGCGGCGAAAATGACCCGAAACAAGATTTTTTTATTTATTTTGTAAGACAAAAGAAAAGGACATATATCTTAACATCTATCTAGATACATGCCACATCACCTACATTGTATTAATGATAATCCATCTTCCTTCCACATGATATTATCAATCAGCACTCGCCAGTCGTCAGGGACAAACCCAAGTCTCTCTCTCTCAACCACAATCTCTGCAAATCTGTCCCGCATCTTTCGGGTCCAATACCAAACCCAAAGTTATACCAATTTCACAGGATTCTCTTGTCAAAAAAGAAAAAAGTTCACAGATGTCAAAGCCAGCGAAGAATTAGAGAGAGAGAGAGAGAGAGAGAGAGCGGGAAATGCTGGGATCGAGTTGCTGGAAATCCAAAGGCTGAAAAAATAAATAAAAAAGAGGGTTTTTTCTGTGTATATGGGGAGTGGAGCTACTTTGGTGGATGGTGTTCGTCGCTGGTTTCAACGTCGCTCTTCGACTTCTACTTCTTCTTCTTCTTCTTCTTCTTCATTGATTGCTAATAATAGTAATAATAATAATAATAATAATAATAATTCGAACATTAATTATACAAACAAATCCGATAATTATTGTGTGGGCGATCCAAATGGTGGCCACGTTTCGGCAGTGACCGAGTTTCGCGCACAATCGTCGAAACCCGAACAAAAAGCGATCCAACAAGAAGGAGAAAAATCATCGGAGCTTACGATTGTTGAGGAAGATTTCGACGTCTTTGGATTGAAGCTCATCAAAGTTCCCCAACGGATTGATCTCAAACCTGGCTCTATGCATTCTCAAAAGAAGGTTAGATTTTCTTCAAATTTTGTCTTTGTTTTCAAGTTTCCCTTTTGATCTGATGCGCTTTTTGTTTGTTTGCTTGCTTGTGTTTATTTCGACTCCTCTTGGTTTTGTTCGTTACTTTGAATTGTTTGTTGGTTTGATCTGATTAGTTTGTTTTTTTGTGTTTTTTGTTTTTTTGTTTTTGTTTTTTGTTTTTTCTAGTCCTTTTTCTGTTGGTAGTGGAGGAGAAATGAGAGTGAGATTCGGATTTGATGAAAAGATGTGAAATTTTTCCAAATTTGATGATGTATTTGGTTGACTAAAAGCCAATTTGGAGTGTAAAATATTGCATCCATTTCTGTTGTTTTAACGAACTTCTTACTTTCTGTTATTGAACAACAATCAAACAGAAGACAGGCACGGAGTTATAGCTGTTCATTAAGTTGTTATGTTGATGTTTTTTTTTTTTTGGAAGAAGAATGTTGTGTTTGATGGATAAGTAATACAAAATCTCCGCCTTTTCGGCACCAATATTTGATATTAGTCAGTATGGTTATAGTGTATGATTTTAGGTCATTGAAGAAATTCATGATATGGGATCTGATCAAGATGGACAATTCTGTCTGTATATGTTGTGCATGAAATCTTCAGCGTCTGAAGTATCTTAAGAATTGTAGTAATGTTCCCTTATAAGTTCTCAGATAGACAATGTTTATAGATATCTGTGCCGCCGCAGCTGAATTCATAAAAAAATTATTTTTTTAAGAACAAAATGTGTTGGCTTTCCATGGTTGTAAAAAGTACTCAAAACTGGTATGTTGGTTAACTTATTACACAACGAGTTTATCTTCCCATTTACCTTTTCTCATAATGCTTTTTTATAGCAACAATGAAACGGAATGAAAGGAAACTGTGTATGCAATGCACTAAGGCCTTATGTTATGTTTTGCTTTTCTGCCCCTTTAGTAACTTGTGCGTATGTTTGTCTTTGTCCGTGACTGGTTCTGCTGATCTTGTATAGGGTGGAGCGGAAACTGAATTCTTCACCGAATATGGAGAGGGAAGCCAATACCAAATTCAGGAAGTTGTTGGAAAAGGAAGCTATGGTGTTGTCGGCTCTGCAATTGACAACCACACTGGAGAAAGGGTTGCAATCAAGAAAATCAATGATGTTTTTGAGCATGTTTCTGATGCAACACGGATTCTGAGAGAAATTAAGCTGCTGCGGTTGCTTCGTCATCCAGATATTGTCGAAATCAAACACATAATGCTTCCTCCTTCACGACGAGAGTTCAAAGATATCTATGTTGTGTTTGAATTGATGGAATCTGATCTTCACCAAGTAATTAAGGCAAATGACGATCTTACTCCTGAGCACTATCAGTTTTTCTTGTACCAGCTTCTTCGTGGTCTTAAATATATTCATTCGGGTTCGTAGTTTTCACCAACTCCTTTACTCACTTTGTCTTTGATGGATATTGATTGATGTATATTGCATTTCATACAGCAAATGTATTTCACCGGGATTTGAAGCCAAAAAACATCCTTGCTAATGCTGACTGCAAGCTAAAGATATGTGATTTTGGGCTTGCTCGAGTAGCGTTCAATGATGCCCCATCAGCTATCTTCTGGACTGTGAGTTATTCTTTTAGGCAAATCCTGCCATCGTACCTCAATTTATGAAGCTTTACTTCCTTTTTAGTGATAGTTAAAAGTTTCATGCACTTATTTCATTCAACCTAGTCATGAGCAGGACTTTTAACTGCAATACTTATCAATCATTGTATTTTTGTGAAGGACTATGTTGCAACTCGATGGTATCGTGCCCCTGAGCTCTGTGGGTCGTTTTTCTCAAAAGTAAGTTAAAGTTTATCTTTCAGATCCCACATGTTAATCTTAGTGTAGCCTTTGCTGGTTGTTTTAATTTTTATTCCTTCGTTCTTTTTGTTTCCGTTGATTGATTGACTTCTTGTCCATTGCTAGTTGTAATTTCTGTTACTTTTGTTGGTTTTAATAATGTTAGAGTTTCTTATCCAAAAAAAAAAGAAAAAAAAAAAAAAGAAGGAAAGGGGTCTTACGTGTTAATTTGGTTTTCCATTTTTTACTTATGTGTTACACTGATAACATATGCATTACATTCTTTTGTTGATTTCTCGTTACCTTTCAAACTGTTCATTGCTTTTTTTCAACTTCTAAAATACTTATATCTCAATCTCCTATGGCTCATTTTCTCAAAGCATTATCCGCACCTTTGTGTTTTTTGTTCTTAAACTATTTGCACTACTATCAGCACACTGTTGGCAATATATGTGTCTTGAGCTTGATAGGTTGTCTGTAAACCATGTTAATAGTTTATCGTTCTGCTTTACAAAAGAAAATGTAATTGTAGCAGGCATAACTATTGTTTTCATACTCCTCAATTGGCAAAATGATCATCTTAGTCATTGACTGGATTGTCTTCAATATATATTACTGTAATTCATAATACTAGAAATTGCATGTGGTTTCTAAAGAGGTAGTTTGTCTTGAACTATTTTATTCTGACCTACTTGTTGATTGTATTCTCTCGTCTTAGTCATAGAATTTTTTTTCTTAAAGCGATCACTTCTAAATAGAAAAGTTTGAAACTTCGTAATCCATTAGCGACAATTAAAGTTGCTATGCTCTCTCCAAGGAATCCATGTTTGGAAAGCACCTTGTAAACTTTAATTTCGTGAACACAGCTTGCCAATCTGAACTGCAGAGTTTTGAATTTTTTATTTTATTTTATTATTATTTTTTTCTTTTGTGGTAATTATTCTTTGGTCAGGATTTTCTGGCTTTGTTATACTGAAAGCAGATTGTTGCTCGTTTTTTATTATATGCTTCTCTCTTATTCTTTTTGGATGATACAAATTATAGTAATTGCTTTTAAATTTTATTTTCCAGTACACTCCTGCAATAGATATTTGGAGTATAGGATGCATATTTGCAGAAATGCTTACGGGAAAACCACTGTTTCCCGGGAAAAATGTGGTACACCAATTGGATCTCATGACTGATTTGCTTGGAACCCCTTCTCCTGAGTCCATTGCAAGGGTTAGTTAGCTCATTCCTTTTGGTGCGCTTGGCATACCCTCTATATTTATCATTCTTAAATTCTTGCTCTTTAGCTTTCAGGTTCAATTTTATGGTTTGCTGTTTGCCTCACTGTGTAATTTCACTGGCAGATTCGTAATGAAAAAGCACGAAGGTATCTTAGTAGCATGCGGAAGAAACAAGCAATTCCATTATCACAGAAGTTCCCTCATGTAGATCCATTAGCTCTCCGCTTATTGGAATGCCTTCTTGCATTTGACCCCAAAGATCGTCCCTCTGCTGAAGAGGTACAAAAACTCCAACATTGACGACCTAAAAATCTGTATCTAAATGGAAAATACAGAATCTCTAATAATTCTTTGGAGACAAATTATTTGGTAACATAATTTTTCTGTTGTCCTTGATGCTCATTCTTCCAGGCACTATCTGATCCTTACTTTAATGGTTTGGCAAATGTGGATCGCGAACCATCCACTCAACCCATTTCAAAACTTGAATTTGAGTTTGAACGGAGGAAATTGACAAAAGACGATGTGAGAGAGTTAATTTATCGGGAGGTGCGGCCTTGTAACCTTAAACTTGTTGATTTTTAGAACAATGATATCTTTTCTCCCTCACATTGAAACAAATTTTTATGTGCATTAAAACAGATTTTGGAGTACCATCCCCAAATGCTGCAGGAGCATCTTCGAGGTGGAGATCAAACTAGTTTTATGTACCCAAGGTTGGCAGGAGCTGAGACTCTTTCAAATGGTTTTGTTGTTATATGTTACAATCATAGTTATAGTCCACTATTTCAACTAAACATCGCATCTTACATAATTCTTAGTAGGTTATCATGCATACGGTTATTCTAAATTGTTGGCCATTAAGACTCTGATAAACCGCTTATGGCACATCTTTATCTTGGTTTTCTGAATTTTCTTTGTTTCAGATTCAAAATGACTTGAATTGCTTTCTCTACTCTGGTTAAGTACAATCTCCAAATGATTTGAAGGACTTCTGTACTTATTAAACCAGTTTTACTTATTGTATTAAAACATTTCCCCATCAAGAATTTCTTTCATAGTCTTCCTGGTTTATACTAGATTTGAAATATATCAAGTATATTGCATTTCCTAATGTTGATTATTACTTCTCTGAATCCTGTTGGGTTTCTTAATTTTATGAAAATGTGTGTGTGTGTGTGTGTGTGTGTGTGTGTGTGTGTGTGTGTGTGTGTGTGTGTATTTAAATTGCAAGCACTCTTTCTAACCTTAGAAAGATTTATCTTTTAGCTTAAGTTATCAATGAATCAATGAAATAAGACTGAAGAAGTTAGCTAAATTTGTACATCATTTGAACTGATCCTTCTCATTCAAGCTTCCGTCACATTTATAAATTGGCTTTCTGAATTGTGTGCCCTGCACTTATGAACTTGTATTATTGAAGCATGCGGCAAAAAGACCTTCTGGTTGGGCTTGCGGCTGGCTGCCTGTCATTGAAGTTCTGGCAATAGATTTTTGGCAGTCTTTATCATTCTGATGAGAATTTTCTTTGAGCTCATTTTTTTTAAAGCATCGAACTGTGATATATTCTTGCAAGTTGACTACAGAACTCTTTCCATTGTCCCAGTTCTTTGTTTCATTTGACATCCACACTTGATGGCGCATTCATTATTAGAGAAACAAACCTTATATTTGTTTGTACTTTTTCAAGTCTAATCATGTAGGAGAAGAGTTGTGGTTATATTCCCATTGATTTATCAGTCGTTAGTCTGCTTAAATTTGAATAAGTTAAGGGCTTTTGACTATATATTATATTCTGGATGAATGGCTCATTTCATGATGATGGCAAGATACTTAGTTCAACAGATTTAGTACCAAATTACACCAGTAACTTTTTCTTCTTTCTCCATTTAGTGGTGTTGATCGATTCAAAAGACAGTTTGCGCATCTTGAGGAGCATTATGGTAAAGGTGAAAGAAGCGGTAAAGGAAGCACTCCACTACAAAGGCAGCATGCTTCGTTACCTAGGTATGTATCAGATAAAAATCATGTATCTTATGAAGTTTAAAAATTAGGCTTGAAGTCGTAAAATGACTCAGAATTTTGCCAGTTATACATGAAGATATCTGGGTTCTTTTTTTTTTTTTTTTTTTTTTTTTTTTTAACGCCAGTTTCTTCGTCATTTCATCATTATTGGTTACTATGAACTAGCTTAGATATTAGACCGCTAAACCTACTAGTGGTTGACGATATGTCCTGCCAGTTTAGGTGGAATTTCACATCTTTGGATTCTAGAATATAGTTTCATGCAGTTCAATCATCATTCATCACCTGGTTTGTTCCTATTTTTCTTCCTTTCCAGAGAGCGGGTTTGTGTACCCAAGGAGGCGGCTCTGGACCAAAATGCTGATGTTGAAAGGAGAACTGCAGCTTCTGTTGCGTCAACTCTTCAGAGTCCTAGGTCACATCAGCCTGATGATTCAGAGGATGTGAATATAGATTCACAAAATGGAACCAACAAGCCAAACCAGACTGTACGTAGCCTTTTGAAGAGTGCTAGCATTAGTGCTTCCAAGTGTATAGGCGTAAAAGCAAAAGCAGATTTGGAGGTAATTAAACATCAGAACACATTACATCCTATTTGTATGCCTTGAACTTATGCTGGAGTTTATGATGGGATTTTCTGTCATTTCATTATTCATGTGCATGATTTTAAATAACTAAATGCCTAGTAATCTTGAGCTGGCTTTTTGGGATATTCAAGTCGCCCTTTATATTTGTCTTGGAACTTCTAAATCTGTTGTGTACATGATTGGTTTTGCACTTTCAGTCTACATTTCATTCATTCTAGGAATAGTAGTCTGATTAGTATGTATTAATCTGGCTCTCTTCCATGTTTTCAGTTAGTTTGTAGCTTGTAATTTTGTTTTCGCTTCTGTTTTCCTAGCGGATACCTTATCCACTATCCTTTGTTTATATTTTTATATTCAATAAAAGGAGTTTTTTTTCCGACAATTAAAAAAAAAAAAAGAGAGAGAGATTCATTCCAGGAGAAATCATATTTTCGTTCTATGCAGTCGAGATATAATTGGATCTAGAAATTAACCGATCATGTTTAACAGTCTGATACACCCTTGGGAGTTTCTTACCTTCTGCGTTTATGGTGTCATAGAGCATTAATACTTGCAGCATTTCGCTTTGGCTTGCAGAAGCATTAATGCCGTTTCCCAATTTCCTCATCTAGTAAATTCGCGTTTTCAGACCATTTTTTATCATTGCAGAAGCAAGGAAATACTTATCCAGATACATAAACAAAAATTAATAATAAAATTGTCAATCAGAACCTCATAGGATCGATCATTTGGAACCTATTTTTGCTAGAACTGAAGTGATGTGTTTAGTTCTGATGTTTTATGCAACTTTGCCTCTCATGCAGGAAGAAGCAATTCCCGAAGCCATGGACGAGACAGTTGATGGGTTGTCCCAAAACGTTGCAGCTCTCCACGCCTGATTGTGTACTGCGATATGCCGTAGATGAAGCGGAAGGTTAACACATTGCCTCATCTCTTTTCCCTCATTGTCTGTGTAAGAGACGCTCGGCAATAATCCGTATTGAAGATCTTCATTGTTTCAGGTAGAGACTAAGCTAACAATAGGATTCCGTTGAAATATTACTTCATTTGTGTCACTAGAATCTCAAGAGGAGATGTTATCCTGTAATTCAATGTTCTAAAGAAACAACAATGTAGACTCCATATCTGGTGTGATACCATAGAAAGAAAAAGGTTTTGGCTCGAAGAGAAAGAAACATTGGCATGTCTTAAATTTTTTGATGTGTTTCAATTTGACTAATGACAACCAAGTTCAGCACTCTAATTTTATTATTATTTTACTGGACCTGACAGCATATATATATAATATAATATAATTATATTATATTTATTAGCTGGGAACAAGCACTGGGGGGTTTTTTTTCCTCTAGATTATTTGATTATTAATTTACCATCGTATGTCTAATGTACCAATTTTTAATAACGTAAACTACTTAATTCTTAAATTTAATAGAAATAATATATTTTTTTAATTTAACAAAACTAAGGACATTTATTGAAAGCATACTTAAGAAAGGTCATTTTTTTGCATATCTCGGGATTGGATGAGATTATTTTGACAGCGTTAAGTTTGTGGATTCGAGTTGAGATGTGATTTTATGCGAGTTTTTCACTGTAATATAAAAAATTAAATATGATTTTTTGTAAGAGTTTTTAGCCATAGTAAAATTGTAATTGAAAACTCGAATTGGTGAAATAAATAAAGTTTTTACACGTTTGTTGCTGTACTGAGAGAGCTTTGATCACTTGTTTCGAATTTTGGTTAGGAGTGCTTCGATCACGCTATGGTTGTGCGACAGGCTCGGCGGATATATAAAGTGATTGATTGATTGCTAAATTGGTTTGGGCCAAAGTCATTTTTTACCACATATCACTTCTGATTTAATTATTATTAAGGCTATAGTGAAAACAAAAGTTGGTTGCTTCCATTTATCCTTAAAGTGAATTAAAAGAATAAATAAAACGGGAGATCATTGTTACGATGGACCTGCTGTTTGTCTTTTGATAGGAAGTGGTATGACCCCCAAGAAACAATTCACCAATTTCTTTAACTAATCCGCTGACCCTTGTCCGTTCATCATTTTTTTGTGAATTATTTCTCCAAGAAACGTATTTCTAATTAACATTTTAAATATCTCATCTCTGATTATGGCACCCTTTTGTAATTATTTATGATCATATTCAGCATGTTTCGGAATGTATAATGATTAGGGAGGAAGAGGAAAATAGGCCAAAATTTGAGATGAATTAAAATTAATAGGCCAATAGTTTACATAAGTTAATAAATAGGCCAAATTATTATTTTCGTCCATAACTTGTCTGGTTATGAACCATAACTTGACAAATTATTATTCATAATTGTTCATAACTTGTCCGGTTATAAACCATAACTTGACAAGTTATGGCCTATTAATTTCTATAACAAAAAATTAGCCTATTTTCTTTCTTAAGCTTTTCATATTGGCCTATTTTCTACTATTTCCCTAATGATTAATCCACCACCAATGATCTGGACTAATATTCTTCTTCCACTTGGGCCAGTAATTTTCCGGCAATAAACTCAATCAGTCTCACCGGCAATCTCCACAACAACACGAGCCCCCATTGTAGCAGTGAAAGTGGTAGGACTTCCAACAATTTTGGATATGATGTTTAAGGCGATGTGATAATCTTCGTATACTCATAATTTCTTCATCACACTGATCGGTCTATCAGCTGCCATTGAAAAAAATTACAAAAGCCACGGCCAATTTCCCACTATGATATTTGGGGAGAAAATTTCAAGTTTAACTAATAGTTTTTTTAACTCTATTATTTATGTTACTACATAAAACTTTCGTGTCAAAAAAATAATCTGTAAGATATGAAGTGATAACTTGCAGATTATGAAAAGATATCTTGTAACATAATAGCGTTTTTGCAAACTCCATGTCTTGTATAATCCGCAATCATTGTCTTCCACGCTCTTCAAGCCCATGGCATGCTTCTCTATGGATAGATTTAAAAAGTTATCACAGTAATTACTAGACATGCTTTATAAGCACCAATTTTAAGACCCCTTTCAATGCAAATTTTAATGTTAATGGTATATTTTGTATTAAAAAAAATGTAATCGGATGTGTTATTTTCGTTTGTTCTACAATGCATAATGTTATTTTAAATACTAAATTTATTTTTACCATAATCATTAAACTTTTAAAAGTTGTAAAAGTAAATTTTGTTTTTATAAAATAATTTGAGAATTCAAAAGTTGAAATGATTAGATGAAAAAAGTAAAGAAATCAATCAATAACAAGCAATGTTAAATTTATCATGTGCTATATTTAGGTCTCGTTCACTTCAGAGATTCTAGTTTTTAATTTGAGCTGAGATATGACATTTTCTGAGAGCTTTTTACTGTAGCAAAAAATTTTGATGTGACATTTTCTGAGAGCTTTTTACTGTGAAAACCTAAAACTAAAAACTCAAATCGGTGAAATAAACGAGGCCTTAGTGTTAAATTAGTTACAAATTATAGTATATAGTAAATTTTGCACAACAAATAACACTGTTTCAAAAAATGTTTTTTTTTTTACATTCAAATGCTTAATTTGCTATTGACAATAAATTATAGCATTGCATTAGAGTTTAACGATTTTTATTTGAACTGCAAATGCTTTAAAAGTTTGATGGTGCCTATATTAAAATTAAAAAAAAAAAAAAAAAAAGGCTGTCACTAAACCGTTTAGGGAACAATGATGCTAGTTACTTTTATTATTATAATAGCAGTAGCATGTATCCATTTGACATTGCCGAGAAAATAAAGGGATTTATTTTAAGGGAAAAAGAGGAAAATAAGTTAAGATTTGAGATGAATTAAAATTAATAAGTTAATAGTTTACATAAGTTAATAAATAGGCTAAATTACTATTTTTGTTTATAATTTATCTGATTATGAATCATAACTTGACAAATTATTGTCTATAATTCACGGTTTTTATCCATAATTTGTCTGGCTATGAACCATAACTTGATAAATTTATCCATAATTTATCTAGTTATGAATCATAACTTATCAAGTTATAACCTATTAATTTCTATAACTAAAAATTAACCTATATACTTTTTTAAACTTTTTATATTAATCTATTTTCTACTATTTCCGTTATTTTAATGCGTTACATTATGATTTTCTTATTAGTTGTGTTTGCAGAGATAAACCATACTATGTAGCCAACAATATCCATGTGTATTACTGCACATGCTTTGGATTCTAAAGCTGATAGTGGTTTGGCTATATGTGTATCTTACTGTCACCAAGAGAGACAAGCACTTAACATTCTTCAAATTAGTTAAGAAAACTTTTCAACTAATATTTTTTTGAGGATTATATACTCCCAAACTCCAACTTATAAATACCATAGTGATAAATGATGAGTATATTCCCACTTGAGACTTGACATTCTTCAAATTTATTTAATTATATTTTAAAATAAATATACAGTGTACTAAATCAACAAATATTCTTAACATTTTCTTGATACGCGAGTAGTATGAGTTTTCATGTCGTGTACGGGTTTCCTCTACTAATTATTTATACCCCTAATTGATTGTTACGTATATTTCTTGGAGGTGGTAGTCTTGTCATGGTTGGGCAAATGTGATAAAAGTCATCACATGTATCAAATATAGTTGAGTTTCTGTGAAATCTTCTTTTGTTTAATCTCTCTATCTTTATCACATGTTTGTTCTTTTTATCTAAAGAAGATACTTCTTCGGAAGGAGATCAAGGAGACTGCAACAAATTTGTGAAGTTCAATATATTCTCCAACGCGAAGATAAAAGATGCTGGTTTAGGTAGTATCCAACTTGGTCTTGACTGAAACTCGTACCAACTCGCATAAAATATTTTTGAGACCCTTTGTTGTCCATTATATTCATTATTAGGCATTACAGATGGTGTCTGTCTTCATCTTTCTGTCTCAGTGTCTGTTTCTCTATTAATTATTTATCATGTTATTTAAATTTAAGAATTTAACTATATAAATAGAAATAAAATACTAAAAATACTAAAACAAATCACGAGGTGTCAAATTTTAATTGGTGGAACAGCTACCGAGACAGAAAAATAGGACAACAGATCTTGATTCTTAGGGATGATGACTAACTAGTTGGCCAAGTTAATTTGGAATCATAGAAGCATGTCGTTTCTATTCATTAATGTTGGCACTAGATACATAATATTACGATTTTTAATTCGAATTTTAAATTTTGTTGGCACTTAATATACAAAACTAATGTTTATCATTTGGGATGAGTGAGGCCAGCTCAGTTGGCCCTTCCCTCCTAATCTTAAGTTGAGGGTTTGAATCACCATACGTGTGTATGGGTATGGATGTGTGAGTATGAGGATGGAACCACGGGGCACTTGAATAAAAGAAATGTTTATTATTTGGTAATTATTGCAAGATTTTATTAAATTCAGATAACTTTTGAGTTAATTTTGCTTCTTAATTTTCAATTTTTGGATTATTTTAAATTTGTGTTTATCATAAAAGACTTCTCATGAAGCATGATTACGAGTGTTTGTCATCTCGATCCGAAGGCGAAGTCGTCTGTTACAGCGACTGTCGCCATAATCGTGAAGTTAACAGAAAGGGTTTCGATTTCAATTTAAATTGAAAGTTATCTATGGATGGAATCCTATTTTCAAGTCTGATGTCATGGAGATTCGACCTCGAATCAAAAGGAATGTATCTAGATATTTTTAAATGTTTAGGTTTTGCTTATATAAGTGAAAACATTTTGTAACTCACACTTGAATAATGCTAAGAACATCATCTCTAATCTCACACCTACCCATTAATTAATTCATCAAATTCAGTCTTTTATTTCACATGTAATTACTATATACAGAAAGCTTTGGAACCAGTGCTGCTCAAGAAATTATTAAATGAATAGTCCAAGTATGATAGCCAAAAGAGTAGGAGGCCTTTTCCCTTGTTATATATGCATCATGCATGCATAATATTGAGGTGTCCTGGCATGTGAAAAAGGTATTATCAGTAGTATTACCAAAGTTGGCAATATATATACCGTTTGATATAAAGCGTGTGCCGCAGATTAACTAGCTTGAGTTCTTAGTTTTGTATAACAATGGAGAGATTTCATAAATATAGTGAATTTAGGTCACTAAAACTAGTAACACTAGTGATCATAGCATGTATCGGTGTAATTCTTCCATGTTGTTCTTCGAAGACCACCCAGCGCTTTAAATTCAATGTACGGAATAAATTGTTTTCTAAACATATTTCGCTTTCTTCTTTTTTTCACACAATTTTGCTTAATTAAATAGTTTCTCTTCGTGATCTCTGTCGCAGGTAGGGTTGAAGAAAGTAACCCGCTTGTGTCACACAAAGCAACTTCTGACTGTGAATGGGAAATTCCCAGGGCCAACCATTGCTGTTCATGAAGGTGATAACGTTGAAGTTAAGGTGACTAACCGCATTGCTGACAACACTACAATTCATTGGTGAGTACCTTTTTAATTTGCCCGAAAACCTTAACTGTTATAATTTGCTCATATACATACATATATATATATATATATATATATAACTACAAGTATATAAAGCAGCTATTAGTATAATATGATTAACAAAAGCTTCGCTTAACTGATCTCACATTTTTTTGATAAAACAGTTTTGAAACGTTTTCGTATGCTACCCAATTCATTGATCCACTTCATAAAACTATTGAAGGAATACCACCAGTCATTCGGAAGGTGATTAGGTTGCTGTTTTTTAAACTAAATCTTAAATTCGAGTCAGTCAAATGAAATATATAGAAAATGATTTCGTGTTCATATGCTACATGAAGATTTCTTATCTCTGCAAAGTTGTATAAGCACGCCAATTTATATCATTATAACCCGCCAGACCTTTGGGAGTTCTTCAAGCTTTAACAGATGTGGCAAAGCTATTTTTTAAAGAAAATCTTTTTTTCATCTAAAGAAAAAACTCGTTTATTCAGTATCGAACCATTCATTGAGATCATATCCATTTTAGTAAGCTATTCAGTGGTTCTTTTTGGTTCTCACCTTGTTTTTTCATTAAAGAAAATGTGTCAATACATAGCAATTAAAAAATGAGTATTAGAGGATCTTCAATATCTGATTCGCTGGTCAGCAGTAGTCCAAAAAAATGCAATTGTTGAGGTGCATGAAAAGAATATATAATTATGGTAGTAATGAACCGTTAAAACTTAAAATAGAACTTGGCTACTATTTTAGCTTCGTTTATTTTACCGATTTGAATTTTTAATTCTAGGTTTTTATAGTAAAAAACTCTCAGAAAATATCACATTTACCTTTTTCTACTACAGTAAAAAAACTCTCAGAAAATATCACATCTCAGCTCGAATTGAAAACTTGAATTCACAAAGTGAAGAAGGCCTAATTCAAATTGAGATGTAACTTATATGAGAGTTTTTTACTGTAAAAAAAATGTGATTATTTTTTAAAATTTTTTACTATAATAAAATTTAAATTCTAAATTTAAATTTTAAAATAAAGGTGCCTTTATTTCTTCCTTTTTAAGTACCAATTATATTACGGTCATATATAATGCGACAATCATTATTGAGATTTGGTGAATAAAGCTGTCATTTTCGGCCTTTCTTCTATTTGATTGGTTACTCTTAGCCCACGAGAACAATTACCACCAGCCACCAAGACCCTTTTTTTTAGTTAAAAAAAAGCCAATCCATTAATTGTACAGCAATATTTCTCAACACACACACATAATTTATATATATATATATATATATATATATATATTGAAGAACCACGGCACGGATCATATATGTTCCTAAAAATTAAGGCATATAAATTGGACAATTATATTCATGTACGGCATGATGGAACAATATAATGGCTTGTAGTGAGGTACACTAATCATGCATTATGATATCAAAGCAGTTATTTCTTTGTTTTTCCTTTAAAAACTCTCAAAGTTGTTCCAAGAAATTTGTATAAAATAATTAATATTTGCCCTTCATGGTTGAACACCTGGAGTGTAATATTCTTAAATAATCACCTTTCTTGCATATCTCCAATTAATTATAGCTAGCAATTATATATATATATATATATCTAGTATATTGGAGCATAATATCACATCACATTTTTCACTTGTAAAGTACGTGAACATATTAAAAAACAAATTTTATTCATGAATAGTGATGTTCCGACATATATTTATCATCATCTGATTCTAGGGAATCATGTATTAGCCTTTTCTTTTTGAACTAATTATCAATACAAAACATTAACAAACATGCGTGGTAGTTGGCTAAATTCGAAGGAATCTTTTGGATCTGATGAAATGAAAGTAAATAACACGGCTGGTACTGCTGACAAACAGGCACGGAATAAAGCAGCTAAGAACAGGTTGGGCAGATGGTCCATCTTACATAACACAATGCCCAATCAGTGGAGGAAAATCATACACATACAGGTTCAGTGTAATAGGCCAAAGAGGCACTCTTCTATGGCATGCCCATCATGCTTGGCAACGAGCTTCTGTCTATGGTGCCTTCATTATCCACCCTCGCACTCCATATCCCTTCTCTGTTCCAATTCGAGCTGAAATCCCCATTATTTTTGGTAATTGTCGATCTAAATTACGATTTAAGCTGCATTAATATGATCAACGACTTAGTCTTGATGATAGTTCCGCATCTGACTCTAACTTAAGGTGTGGAGTTTGAATCCCCTATCTTAAATTTAAAAAGAAAAATATAGAAACAAAGTCATGAAACGAAAGCATGTTCATGACGACCTAGGTCGTGTTTAGAATTGATCTCTTTTTATTTTTTACATTTTTCGAGAAAGAAAAAATGAAAACGTTTTCAAAACGGCGTTTGGCGCAATAAAGACAAAAAATGAAAATGAAAATGATTTTTAGGTTTAATATAAAATGAGAGAGAACTGAAAAATAACTTTTAGTCGTTTTTTATTTTTTGTTTCGTTTTCTCCTCTCTCGAGCAGATAGAGCAAGAGAGACATTAATGAGTTTTTTTACACTTAAAACAATCTCTTGATAAAACTACTAAGCACATTTTTTAAAATAATTTCTGTCTGAGATTAAAAACGTTTTCATTTTCATTTTCATACAAAAAACAAAATCATTTTGAAATGAATTCCAAACGCACCTCTAATTTTTATTAGAAAAATGTTATTATAATCTTCAACTATTAATATATTAATAAATAAACTCCTATATATATATATATTATAAATGCGTGTGTTTATTATATATATAATTATTCAAATTTTTAATGGTAAGAGATGGCTAATCATAAAAGTAATAGTAAATTTGTTATGTGGTTTGTTAAGTGCAGGTGAGTGGTGGAATGCAGATGTGGCTGCAGTGGAAAATGAGATGACAAAATATGGAGGTGGACCAAATAGTTCTGACGCTTACACCATAAATGGTTTCCCTGGGCCTCTCTACCCTTGCTCAACCAAAGGTGCTTCAAGATTTAATCTTCAAATCTACTTATGTTTCAAGATTTAATCTTCAAATCTATTTAGATCTCAATTACAAATGATTTTTTTTGTTTTGTTTGTGTACACAGATACTTTTATCCAAACAGTGGAACGAGGCAAGACCTATTTACTCAGAATCATCAATGCAGCCTTAAACGACGAGCTCTTCTTCGCCGTTTCGAACCACATCCTAACGGTCGTTGAGATTGATGCAGTCTACACAAAACCTTTCACAACCAAAGCCATCATGATCGCTCCTGGACAAACAACCAACGTTCTCCTCACCACAAACCAACACCCTGCCGACCCTTCCGGCATGTTCCCGATGGCGGCAACTCCCTACCTCACCACCATCTTCCCCTTCGACAACTCGACCGCGGTCGGTTTCTTGCACTACAAGCAACCTGGAAAACTCAGGCCTAAAGCTCATCTTAAGCCGCCAAACAAATTCATACTCAACAACAACCTTCCGAAAATGGAAGACACCGCTTTCGCCACCAAGTTTTCGGCAAGTCTCAAGAGTCTCGCATCGCCTCAGTATCCATGCAACGTGCCTAAAAAGATTGACAAGCGAGTTGTTATAACAATAAGCCTTAATCTCCAAGATTGCCCCTCAAATAAAACTTGTATGGGGTATGAAGGAAAGAGTTTCTATGCGTCCATGAACAACCAATCCTTCGTCCGTCCTAATTCATTTTCTTTATTGGAGACCTACTACGTGACCAAATTAGGCAAAGCCGGGGGGGTCGACGCTCGGTTTACCGCCGGTTTCCCGGAGAAGCCCACGAGGCCGTTCGATTACACCGGAGTCGATTCGTTGACAGGGAATCTCAACACGGAATTCGGAAGCAAGATTTTGGTGTTCCCTTATGGAACAAACGTGGAAATTGTTTTGCAAGGGACTAGTCTTCTCAACAAAGAGAACCATCCCATTCATGTTCATGGACACAACTTTTTTGTGGTGGGAAAGGGGTTTGGGAATTTTGATAGTGCCAAGGACCCTTGGAAGTATAATCTGGTTGACCCGCCTGAGAGGAACACCGTGGCAGTTCCGACCGGTGGTTGGGCTGCTATCCGGTTCAAGGCCGATAACCCGGGTGTGTGGTTCGTGCATTGTCACCTTGAAGAGCATACTTCTTGGGGCCTGTCCACGGCCTTTATCGTCAAAAATGGGCCTGGCCCAAATCAATCTTTGCTTCCCCCACCGGCAGATCTTCCTTCATGTTGATTTTTTTATTTTTGCTAGAATCCTTCATGTTGAGTTTGATCGTTTGTTATTGATTTGTATGTGTTACCTATTGAAGTTTAATTTTATTATTATTTTGTTTTCAAGTTTGGTCGAGTGGAGTATTTTGAAAAAGATATGTATTTTTTTTCCATGTCTTTCTTTTTACCGTTGTGTGTTTAGAAGAGACAAATCTAGGCCTCGTTCACTTCGCAGATTTAAATTTTCAATTCGAATTGAGATGTAACATTTTCTGAGAGCTTTTCACTGTAGCAAAAAAAGTTAAATGTGACATTTTTTGAGAACTTTTTATTGTAAAAACTTAAAACTAAAAACTCAAATTAATAAAATGAAAGAGCTCTTAATCTAACAATACATAAAAGAGCCAAAAAGCTTACTAACAAAAAAAAACAAGCCAAAAACTTCTTTCTTAGAGCTGACTCATGGCAGTCTCTCATATTTCTCCTTTTTTTTTCCGTTTCTTTACTTTTTTATCTTTATTCTTATTATCTTTTAAATGTTTTTTTTTACTTTTATTTTTTTGATTTTTTTTCACAGTTTAATTGTTTACATGAGTATACTACAAATAATTTTATATCTCACTTCACACTCATGAAACAAATTTTTTTTACATGTTTTCTATTTTTTCTGTCAATGGCTAAAATAATTTTTAAAATGTGTCCGTACTTAATTATTTTTCATATTATACATATTTTTTATAGTGCTTCCATAGAGCACTCTCAAGACTATCACCTGTAGTAGCCTTCTTTTTTATTTTTTATTTTTATTTTTTATAAATGTTTTATTCTTTAAAAAAAATTTTGAGTATTTTTTTACACTTTAATTTTTTTTAGTTGTGCTTTGGTCCTTTTTTTTTTCCAACTACTCTTTTTATAGTATAATATTTTAACGACTATTAACATCCTCCTTTTACAATATAGCTATTACAAGGATAATTAAAATATTGCACAACACTACCAAAGCATATTACATAAAATCCGTACAAATTTAAACTTTGGTTACATAACATACTTCATAATATTCACGTCATGGATTCTTAAATAAACACTCATTAATTTTTTTCTAAAAAAAAAATAATAATAAGCTATGGAGCCCTTTGAAAACTTTTTCCCAATAGGTCAGTTTCATATGTACTAACACATTAACTTGGCACATTGTTCATCTTTCAATTTAATTCAATGTACTTTTTTCTTTACTTACAACACAAGTATAATTAAACTGATGAGTTAACGCTCAATAAATAAAGTCATTATCCCACATGAAAGTTATAAACTCATTTATGTTCATCCTTTACTTCATTTTTTTCTTCTCTTAGGACCCTGGAAAATATTGCTTGTAACACTTTAATATCTCTTACTGCCAATTATTGGCTTAATAACTTCTATTGAGCTCTATGCTCTTATGAAGGTACATAGCTTTAAAATATCTTTGAATAATTACTTATCCAGTATCTTCTTATGTCTTATTAATAAACTTAAACTTTCTCTTACATAAAGTAAATGCAATACTTTAAACATAACAACTATGAAGATACTGGATATTCCTTTGAATCAATGAAAAATTATAACCAGAAGATAGCAAATATAATTGTGCTGAAAATAACTCTCAAAGTACTAACTTGTGTTATAGGTGACAACTTTATTTACTTTGTCTTAACTGTCTGTTAGAAGTATACTCCTAACAATAATAATAACAATTATAACATTATATCAGTAACACTTAACAATGCTGATATAATAAATAAACATATGGTACTGCTATTCCATCGCTACTTTATATCTAAATCCATAAATTTGTCCATTAAATCCTATCAAAATTCCAAAACTTCACTTATACGATATCATACATGTGTACAATCTATTTCCCATATATGGTATTATTCAGTCATATTATATTCATGTATACGTGCGGACCCGGTGCAGTTGATAGGAATTGTACTGATTTGGTAATTTCCAATAAAGACTGCAACATAAGAGCTTCAGTCATGTTAACAAAGAACAAGTTCACATTTGTCTCTTTTACTTTGCTGATTTGAGTTTTTAATTCGAACAGAGATGTTACATTTTCTAAAAGTTTTTTATTATAGTAAAAAATTTTGATGTGATATTTTTTAAAAACTTTTTACTGTAAAAATCTAAAACTAAAAATTTAAATTGGTGAAATGAACGAGGCTAGTTTCAGTCTCCTTAGACAAATCTTACTTACACAGTACGTATCCAAATAACCATAGACCATGTTACACGGAGAACTTAAGTATACATTATTCATATGTACGGGTACTATTTATGTATACGGTAATTATGCATTATAACAGCTTATAATAAATTATCATGAATTATTTACCTAAGTAGTACCATAATAAAATAAAATTATAAAATGTAAATATTAACGAGTTTAGAACTCATACTTTATCAGTAGAATTTTGACCTTCGAATACTAGAGTTGGTATCTCTACTAAAAATATATATATATTTGAGAGAAAAAGAAGAAAGAATTTCCTTACTAAAATTCTGAGGTAAAGAAAACTAAATTCTAAAAGCCTATTTATTAAAAAAATTTGAATACAATTTCATAATAAAATATTATTTATAAATAGTAACCTTTTATTAAACTAATATATTCCTATAATATCGTTTAATTATTAGTACCTACTATTCCCTTATCTTCTTTGTCGTCAATCATTCATTCTTTATATATATATATATATATATATATATATAATATATCCTTCGCTGAGTTAAAAGCTTCGAAAGAAGCTATATATATACACACATAAGTGAAATAAGCTTATCCGATGGACCTCCTTTATATTCATCTTTTTCAACTTTTGATTTTCTCATCATATTCCTTGACTTACCTTGAGGGCGATAAATTTTCTATAAATCATCTCGGACCCAAAATGCCCTTTTTTCTTGAAACTAATACTTCAAGCTGTCAAAATTGAATTCTCACTTCACTACTAAATTTTTAATATTCTCAAGGCATTCTCCATAATTTTCTATAATTTTTGGACATCGATTAATATCTCTAATAATATTTTCCACAAAATATTAATCAAGGATAAAATCATTCAAATACAGTTCTGACAGTTATTTTTCTTTAAACAGTCTGAAAATTGTTCTTACCAAATAATAAGGGCAAAATTATCATATAATTGATTTCAACGGTTATTCTGACAGTCATAATAATGTTCATAATGGCTAAGGGTAAAATTATTCAATCATTATTCCAACGGTGAAAATGGCTAATTTTTACCATATAAATAGTTGAGTTTTCTAACCTTCACATTCACTAACAATTTCATTCTCCGAAAATCTCTTTCAAAATGTTTCTTAGAAATCTCTTTCTTAATTCTTTGGATGATAGCTCCTAAATAGCTATAAACTTTATTATGTTAGCTATTATCATCTTTATGCTCATAATTGTAATCATGTGTCACTACAATTCTAAAACATGGAATCGTCATGTTCGAGAACATCGAGATTAACTTTACTGTAATTTTCTCAAAAGTATAATAAAATACTTAATTTATTAAAATATAAGGCGGGGTGTTACAATCTATACATCTAATTTAACATTTAACATGTATAAAAGTAAACGAGTGGACTTGGCGTTTAAAACAGGCTACATATTGGACTCCTCCTCCTTTTTTTTTTCTTTCTCCTTTTTAACTTTTCCTTTTTCCCTCTTTTTCTTCTTTTTTTAAATTTTTAATTTTTTCTTCTTTTTTTTTTTTTTTTGCTTATTCTTTTTTTATTTTTCTCCCAATATTCTTTAACAGTTTTTCTTTTACAATATTTTTCTGTGAAATATTTCTTTTCTTACTCCAATTTAATTAAGATATTTCTTTTAAATATGTCTTATGTTTTTTTTTTTTCCGTCAAAAACTTCTATATAACTTTAATTCTTTTTTTCTTCCTTTTTTAACTTTTCCTCTCTTCTTCTTTTTCTTTTTATTTTTTTAATTTTTTATTTTTTCTTCTTTTCTTCTGCATATTAACCTTTTTTTTTCAAAACATTTTTAGCGTTACATTTTTTTAAACAATATGCTTCTTTGAAACACTTCTTTTCTTCACTTTCTTTTAATTAAAATAATTGCTTTTAATTGTCCATACTTAAGTTTTTTTTTTCTTTTTTGTCAAAAACTCTTATATAATTTTACTTTTTTTCAATATGACTTTTTAAGATTTTTTTTTTCTTTTCCTCTAATTAAACTTAACCTTTAAAAAGATTATGTATTTTGAGATGTGATTTAACTTACAATGTTATTTATCACGTGCGTAGCACGTATGTCACGCCCCCCAAACGGGGTGGGTGACGTGGAGCTCAATTAGGGATTAATAAAGCGGAATTCCCCAACCGGGCCCCACCTGACTGCATTAAAATAAATAAATAAACAATATAATCCAGGAGCCTCTGACACACAGGGCTCCACCCCACAGGACATACAGTATCGTACATACATGCTTACGTAAATAATCATTACAACAGACATCATCCACAGTCTAGTAAATCCAAATATTTATTTAAGTTTACAGAATTTCTCAAATTCCTTACATTTGCTCAAGAGGATAACACAATCCTCGCTTGATCGATCCCGTAGCACAACTCAGCTACTCCGTAGCAACTATCCAGCTACTGTGCACCGCTCCTAGAATCTCCTGGGAGGGGTTTAACATTTAAAACATAAAACATGAGCGAAAGGCCCAGTAGGATATAATTTGAAATAATTTAAATAAACGAGTAAATAAATAAGTGCGTAAAGAATAAATAAATAAAATAAGACATTCAGTCCCGACGGAACAGCCGGAACCTCACATCCTTTTTCTCAAAGGAAATACATATCAAAACTAACCGTTTTACAGGCTTCAGCGAGTAATTAGTACAAATTACTCACCTCACCAAGTGCCTCGCCTACCGGACCGGTTTCGGGTTCTGCCCCCGAGGATGCACTCTCCGCATCCTATCTAGGCTTACAGCAATAGACTCTATTACCAGTTCACAAGATCTCTTATCTTAAGAAATCATCCGTTTAACATTATGAAATCGTTCATAAGACCCCACGAACTACTCAAGCCGCGGGCCCCATGACTGAACAAGCCATGAGGTTCCATGACTGACAAGCTATGGATTCCAAGGACAGGACAAGCCAAGGAATTCCATAAACTAACAAGCCATGGTTTTTAAAACATTTTTCTTTCGCAAATCAATCCCTTTCTTTAAAACATTTTCAAGGCCAAAATCCTTTTTGAAAACAGGCTCACAAGGAAAAGGGATAGAAATCCTACCTCGCACAATCAAACCTGGGACTAGCGTTGCCCTTTTCCGGCTTCCGCTTCCTCAAGCCCCTTCAGTCTGAATCCACAGCGAGCACTGATACAAAACACCACTTTAGGATCAATCCTCAGTCCTAAAGTAATCCAATTTCAATCATATACCAAGATTCTCAATTAGTGTGCCCTAATCCATTTTCATGTTCAAATTCCATTCCAAGGGTTTTAAATATCAAATCAGGGATTTAGGATACTAATCCTTTCATCCCAAGTCCCCAAATGAAGCTAATTTGGGTTCTCCCCGAAAACATGGGTCAAAACGACAATTTCAGGCCAAACAGGGTCAAACCCCGTGTACACCGGTCGACCGGTGACAGAGCAGTGCAACTCTACCGGTCGACCGGTAGAGTGCACACCGGTCGACCGGACAGGTCGACCGGTCAGCCTGCAATCCGGTCGACCGCACAGGTCGACCGGTGAAATCGACCGCGCGAGAGAACTCGCGGAAATCGGTCCAAAAACCTGCAAATCCAGTCCCAAATCCAGATTTTTCAAAGGGAAAACACTAGATCCGGGTTCTAGGTCCTAAAACAAGTCCAAAGAACCCAAGATCTCCAATTTCTACTCTAGTTTTACTCGAAAATCATCAAAATCCGTTTTGAACCAAAATAAGTTTTAAAATCCGAAAAACATAGATTCAAGAGAGGTTCTTTCAGTAATCTTACCTTGAATCCTTCTCTTGATGTTGAAAACTCTTTGAAATCACTCTTTGGCTCAAAACTCGTTCGATTTGGGATGGAAATGAGAGAGAGAGAGGGAGAGAGTGAGCGGGAGAGTGAAGGAGAGAGAGAGAAAGGAAAACGCACGGAAAAAGAAAAGAAAAGGAAGGAAAAGAAAAGAAAAGAAAAAGAAAAAGGAAAAGGGAAATAAAAATAAAAGAAAATGACATGTGCACTAAAACAGTCCAGAAATGCGCCCATACACACTTCTGGGTTAAAATAAACTACTGTGAATAATTTAAATACCTTGGAATTATTTAAACTCAATTAATTAAATCAGATTAGGCACACTAATAATCTTAATTACCTTAATTAATCTCAATTAATTCGTCAGGGTGTTACAACGTAGCTCAACTAGAAAAATTAAATTATCCAAACAAAATGTGGGGAAATAAGCTGTACTTTTGAATTGTGCACTCTCTTTCTACAGCAAGATTTTTGAGTTCTGTGAGCCAGCTCAATGTGCTTATTCAATCAAATATCTCATTTGACTTTTCATGCCCTGTTTGAATTGAGTAAAATATCAGAACTAGTATAAAAAATGTCAAGCGAGTAAGTTTGAGCCAGGTTAAATGGGTCGGTCTAAGGCCAAACATTGTTGACCTAATCCCTATCAGCTAAGCCCGCTTAAGTGTTTGAGTCAAATCGGACCGAAATCTTATTCGGGCCAAGACGCCTGAACACATTTTTTAAAATTTTTATAAAAATAACCTTATAAAGTTTAGGCCGGCTGACCATCTTTCTTTTAGGGTCTGCCCGACTCGAAATTCTCATTCAGATTAAGTTGGGCCATAAACGTTCCCCAATTTATCGACCGCTAGCAAACAAAATTCTATCCAAAACATAAACTGCTAAGCAACAACTGACTATTAAACATGAGAAGTTATATTTATAGGAAGAAAATTTGTTATGTGCAACTTTTTTTTTCTTGCTAAAGTAAAATTGGGAGGAGGCAAACAGTGTTAGTGTACTTTCTTAACGTTATCAAAGGAGCTCCCCGTATACTCAGAGAAATATTCGTCGAAAGTCCTACTGTCGTGCGATATTCTTTGACGAGTAACGTGACAATCAACCCTGTGCTCACAGTAAGGATACGTGAGTGCATGGTAGTGATAGGCTTATACATTGAAGATCCTCAAAAGAGCCACCAAAAACTCAACCTTTAAATAGAGATCTATCATGATTATTTATTATCATTAGGTTACCATACTCAGTGGTGGTTAGTACGCCTTATTGACGCAAGAAATAGTAATTAGATGCATAAACCAGTCAGAAGCATTTCTTAAAAACTACTTTATTGTTTCACTTTAAACTAATTGAAAAACAAAAACAATAGACTATAGTGCTTAAGAAACGACAGAAATCTCACAACATAATGGAGAACATGTACTGGTCACAAAAAAAAAAAAAAAAAAAAGTAGTAAACGAACCAAATGCCATCTGATTATCTCCAACTATCGATTGTGTGAAACATTTCAAGAAATTGCTACAATAAATTCCAACAATAATTATTACCCATGTACAAAAGATGATATTGGCTATTTTTCATTCAATTAGGGCCTCGTTCACTTCACAGATTCGAGTTTTCGATTCAAGCTAAGATGTGACATTTTCTGAGAGTTTTTTACTGTAGTAAAAAATTTTAATGTGACATTTTTTGAGAATTTTTTACTGTATAAACTTAAAACTAAAAACTTAAATCAGTGAAGTAAAAGTCTTACATTTATTCAATTCCTTGGTTCGAAAAGTGAGATTATAAACCAATGCAGGATAAGGATATATAATATTACTGTCTGAGCAGCCATACATAATCAAAAGGAAATTCGCCTGATTTAAGTTTGATTGAAAAAGCAGGATGATCAAGAATTTTACATAAGACATGATTACGAGACCCTAAAAGTGTTCCAATTGCTAAGCTGAACAAGAAAGTTTCTAATGCTTTCCTCTAGTGAATAAGGCTCTGCTTTTATGTATAGTACTTTTATGAATGATGAGAGCATGTATTTAATTTACGGTCGCTTAGTTCGGTGATTTGAGTTTTTTATTTGAGTTAAGATGTAATTTTATGTGAAAATTTTTTATTATAGTAAAAAAATTAAATTTGACTTTTTTTTTTAGAGTTTTTTATTTTTATTGTAACAAACTCAAATCGATAAAATGAATGAGACATAACTAAAACATTCTAATTAAGCTAACACCCTTTAATTATTCCGCTGTATATTAAACCCTCCATTCTAATTTTTGATATATCAAGGATCTATAGAAATTCATATCATTAACATCACAATTTATCAGTATGTTACTGAACCATTCAAAAGCTAATTTGTCTGCTACTTCATTACCCTCCTTGTCAATGTGAGAAATGTTGATATTCATCTTGCTAATCTGATTCATTGACAATAGTTATACGTACATTACTAAATATGCATCCATATCCATGACCATGTGTCTATTTTATATTAGTTAAAGTTTATCAATAAATCTGATAGATTTTCAGCCCTTTAAATTATGTTTGATAATTTTCAAGCCCTTTTATTTGTAATGCTTGGTTATGACTGTAATGACCCGCACTCTCATCTGACATGATAGTGTACGCTTTGGGTTTAAACCCGCACGGTTTTGCTTTTGGGCCCCCATGAGGAGGGGTGATTGTGACAATCATCAATCCTTTAAGGCACAAGGCCAAGAAATGGTTGTACAGTCCCACATCACCTGTGGATGAAGATGGGCCCTGGTTTATAAGGTATGACACCACCTTCCAATGGTATGAGGTCTTTTGGGGTGAAGCCTAAAAATAAAACCGTGTTATCTCAGGCTCAAAGCAGACAATACCACACTAGGTAGGGATGCGGATCGTTACATATAGTATTAGAGACTCTACCCAGCTAAAAATGTGGTCAACGAGGACGTTGGGCCCCCATAAGGAGGGGTGATTGTGACAACCATCAATCCCTTGAGGCACAAGGCTAAAAAATGGTAAGTTATGCAGTCCCACATAATCTAGGGATAGCAATAGGTCCTGATTTATGAGGAATGACATCACCTCTTAATAGTATGAGGCCTTTTGGGGTAAAGCCTAAAAACAAAATTGTGCAAGCTTAGACTCAAAGTAAATAAAATCATACTAAGTAGGGGTGTAGGTCGCTACAATGTCAAATCTTTTGTTTGCGCTGAATTGAACAAAGAATTTCAAACAAAAATGATTGCAATTTCAGAATAAGCATTGTATATAAACTATCTCAAAGTATAGTGCAAATCCATATGAAAAAGGAAAAATTATGTAATGAGTTTGGTATAATCAATAACATTATGGTCCCATATGAAAATGTAGTGCTTGCACATTGTCTCATAACCTATGTTTAAACTAAGCAATTATCTCAAAAATAAAAATAAAATAAAACAATATATGGTTATTTGTTAAACGATTCCAATGTTATTGCTTTTACACTTACAAGCAATTATATGAGCGCACTTAAGGAATTGTAACGCTAATATATAGCCGCAGATTTCGTTGATAATATATTTTCATGGTTTTGTATTTTAGAACTTGAATCATGTCTTGTCTTCATCAAGATTAATTAATTAATATGGTAGAAAAATGTAGGGGTCATCTCTACTATGTAACACATGCATATATAAATGTTGTAAACTTTGCAATTATTAAGATTGAGTTTTGGATTCTACCAAAGAGCTTTACACAATTTTTTAATAATGCTTTATGTAAAGCTGAGCACTTTGGTGGGCCATCTCTCTCATGTGCATACAAGGATAGTGGACCCGTGGGATATTCTTGTCTTCTACAAAGCAAACCCCACTTTACCAAACTGAAGGTTTGATAATCTCAATAGAAAAGCCACCTCTTTATCTTTGTAAAGTCTCACAAAAAAAAAAAAAAAAAAAAAAAAGAAAAAAGGAAATTACTGCTGCTGATCGGGTTCTGTTTATTTCACCGATTTAAATTTAAAATTTAAATTTTATTATAGTAAAAAATTTAAAAAAATAGCCACATCTAATATTTTTATTACAGTAAAAGATTCTCATATAAAATTATATCTCAATTTGAATTAAAAATTTAAATTAATAAACTATACGGGCCTAAATTTATTATAAATATGTGGCCTTAACGATTATATATATATCTATCTATAGACACACACACACACAGAAAACTACATAGTATTTTGCCAAAGGTGCTATTTGGAAAGTGAGGGTAGAGAGCAGCCTTTTGTATTGGGAAGCAGTGGCAGCTTTGAAGGAGAAGGCGTGCAAGTCCACCATCTATCATACGTAGAGCTCGAACTTCGGTGCATGTCTATGCTTTTGCTTTGCTAACATATTAACATGTTTTTTTTGCATATATGGGGTCATTTCATTTTCTCTTTTTTTACTTCAATCCTCAAGTCTGATCATTTCATAAGAAAAGAAACATGATAGAAATCATAGTAATGCTTGATTAATTATTACTATTTACCTCTTGTCGATTTACATTTTTTCTCTGGAGGATGTATGTTCACACACACACACACACACACACACACACACACAAACATATATATATATATATATATATAATAAATAGAGGTTTGTCTAAGGTTTTTTTTAAAGGAAATGTCCACAAACATAACATATAGAAATAAAATACGCAATATGGTATTGCTACCAAAATAATTTTAGTAGCAAAATATTTAGTAACAAAATATCAATTTTTTTTGTAGTTATACTTGATTAATTGTTACTATGTACCTCTGGTCGAGTTATATTTTTCTCTGGGTAATGTATGTTCATATATATACAGGCTTGTCTAAGGTTCTTT